>CM058042.1:14056445-14142640 GCA_030169165.1 Centaurea solstitialis
CATAGGTCTTCGTGATTGGTGAAACTACATGAACAAATGCACGCTTACACACGTATATACACAACACATATAGAAAGGAAAACCTAAAAAAAAGGAAAATCAAGGAACAGTACTCTGGTAGCCTTACATCTAAAGAGAATACATTTGTGCATATTATAAATTATATCTATGTACAAGTGTATAATGGAGGGCTAAGAAGGTGTTTCTTAGTTTTACATTTTTTCAAGATTTTCTTTTAATCCTGACCTCATTAATTATATGTATATATATATACGTGTGTGTATGCATGTATGTGATCCAAAGTTAGTAAGCTAGAAATGATTGATGGTAAACAGATAATTTGCAAATTAATTAATATAAATGCAATTATTTAACATACCTAGATAACGTAGGATACTCTGAAACCATTGTTTAGACGTCGACGTACATCTCTCAGCAAGAGATCCATTCGTAAAAATAGTTTCCTGAAATTAATTAATAGAATATGAATAAAATCTTATGCTATATTCTTTAGAGCAACAATGGGTAAAAAAACTTATTTATTTATCAGTTACTAGATTTGATCCCGCAATACACGGGGTAATTTAAAAAAAAAAAATCATACCAGAAAAATAATATTACAAATGTGATTTGCTTAATTAAAATTATTTACTATAATCCATGATTTTGTATTTTTAATATGATAAAGGAGGGAAATGAAACGCAATAAAATGTAGACCTCAAAAAATCAAATTTAAGAAAGAGAACAAAAATAATAACATCAAGATTTATGAATATGAATTAAACAATGAATAAACAATAAGAGAAAACAATTTACTGCAGAGTGAAAATATGAGGATAATTTCACATCTCGTTGTTAAAGATTCTTATATTAGGGAAATATATAAAGATAAAATAGTTTAATTTTCAAAATTTGAATAAAATTTGTATATGAATTATAAAAAAAACTTAGTAGGTATAATATATATAAAATAATCATTTTTTATTTTTTATTTTATATATGTATATATATTTGTGATTTAACATGTAGTATTAAAAATGATTTATTAAAATGATATATATATTTATTTAGTTTAATATTTAAATTAATTCATTTATTAAAAATGATATAGATATTTATTAAAATTATAATATTATAATTTATAATTTTTATAGAAAAAAGAGATAAAGATAAAATAGATTTATAAAAAAAGAGATAAAGATAAAATAGATTAATATTTGAATTAATAGAGATATAGTTTAATAATTTTAAAATTTGAATTAGTGACATGTATCAACGTATGACACATGACACGGGAAAAAGTGACACGTAAGCATACATGAATGTAGACCAAAAATGTGTTAGATTCATGTTTTGGCGGGAAAAATAGAAATGCGGCTCACCAGAGCGCGACACGTGTCAGCCAGTTACTCTTTTATTATATATAGATTCGTTTACCCGATATTTTCATTTATATATATATATATATATATATATATAGAGAGAGAGAGAGAGAGAGAGGGGGAGAGAGAAAGGTTCAAATGAGAAATATAATTTTTCAAGAGAACGTGAGAAGCAACCTCAGCCACTTATCCAGTTAATAAATGCGGCTTTGACCAGTCCCCCCTTTAATAGATCTCTACCCTCCCATGAATCGTGTAAATCCTCCGCGATCACATCCACTGTAACCGAAGATGAGTGACTGAGATTGTTTCTCACGTTCTCTTAAATTGATATGCTTCTTGCATGAACCTTCCTCTATGTATGCATGTATATATCATATATATATATATATAGTATTAGGTTCAAATGAGAAGTGCTAAAAAAATGAGAAGTAAAGAAGTGATCTCCACCACTCATATGGTCAATATAGGCGGCTTTAACCGGGCCCCTCCTTTAATAATCGCTACCCTCCCATGAATCGCATCAATCCCCCGTGATCGCGTCCACCGTAACCGGTCAAAGCCACCTTTATTGACCGGATGAGTGATGGAGATCACTTATCTACTTTGTATTTTTTAAGCACTTCTCATTTGAACCTTTCTCTATCTCTCTCTCTTTCTCTCTCTCTCTCTCTCTCTCTCTATGTGAACCACTTTTTGGTTGTGAACGTGAGGACAACCGAGAGCGCGACACGTGGCAACTTTGAGTGTGGTCCCCCTCTTTAATTCAATGCCCTTCCATGAATCGCGCCTAGTCATCCGCCGTGAATCTGACGTGGCGTCTAGTCATCCGCCATGTATCGCGCTCTCGATTGTCCTTACGTTCACAACCAAAAAGTGGTTCACATTTGAACCCACCCCTATATATGAAAGATTTTTTTTGTGAACCAATAAAAAACTGTAAACTTATGTGTCCAATCTTGACCGTTCAATTATCAAATTTATGGTGTAGATTAAGTGGATGATTACTAGAATTCCTTTGACTTAATTATCTCCGTTGATTTAATTGAGACATTACCTGTTAAGATATATACATAGACATGTTACATGTGTGTATGCGTGCATGTACCCACACACACATAGACACTACTAGAAAAAGTGGCATCAGCGACGGTTATCAGCGACGGCAATCTTCCGTCGCTGATTAGCGACGGATCAGCGACGGAGTTGCGACGGATGACCACGACCATTAGCGACGGAAAATACCGACGGATTAGCGACGGATTAGCGACGGATTATTTATAAAAAATAATTAAAAAATAAATAATCAATTCCGTCGCTGATCCGTCGCTAATCAGCGACGGATCAGCGACGGATTATTTACGAAAATAATTAAAAAGTAAATAATCAATTCCGTCGCTGATCCGTCGCTAATCAGCGACGGATCAGCGACGGATTATTTATAAAAAATAATTAAAAAATAATTAATTAATTCCGTCGCTTATCCGTCGCTGATCAGCGACGGATTAGCGACGGATTATTTATAAAAAATAATTAAAAAATAATTAATTAATTCCGTCGCTGATCCGTCGCTAATCAGCGACGGATCAGCGACGGATTAGTTAAGAAAAATAATTAAAAAATAAATAATTAATCCCGTTGCTGATCCGTTGCTAATAATCTCTACCCTCAAACCTCCTAGGAATCGCGTCAATCCTCCGTGATCACTTCCATCGTAACAGAAGATGTGTAGCTGAGATTTGTCCTCACTTTCACGATCAAAATTGAATTCACATTTGATCACCTAACCCTACTATTTAAATACTAAATATCTTTTTAATATCTACTCATTTGGAATGAAGTAGGACCAAAAAACCAGGTAGAGGCCAATTAAACAAACTTGGACTAAAATAAACCCAATAAACTCAGTTAAAGCGTATTAATATCGAATTAAGCCAATAAAGTCCATTAACATAGAAATGCCCCTTAATGAACTATGTTAGCAATGACCTTGGATCGTGTATGTATATACATGCATGAGATATTCTGAAATGATCAATAGTCGGTCGTATCCAAACCCATAACGAGTGTTGCTTCATTCTTAATGAACTTGACATTTACAAGCTTCATCGATGGTTCAAACAACTAATATATATCAATTATCATTAACAAACAAGACACAAACACATACATACATATGAGTAAAGTATATTCCTAAAAAACCGGGAAAAACAAAAAATGAAAAATTCCGTCGCTGATCAGCGACGGATCAGCGACGGAATTTTTCATTTTTTGTTTTTTTCCGGTTTTCTAGGGATATACTTTACTCATATGTCTAGGGGTGTAAGTGAGCCGAGCTGTTCGTGAGCAACTTAGGATCGACTCGTTAAAAGCTGGATTCGAGCTCGAGTTAAATGAGCTCAACCCGAATTCGAGGTTCATTTTAAGCTCCTTTAATAAACAAGCTCGAGCTTGTAAAATTCTTAAGCTTGAGCTCGAGCTCGTAAAATTCTTAAGCTCGAGATCGAGCTTGACACATAAGGCTCGAAACGAGCCAAACTCGAGCATTATGACTTTAAACGAGCTCGAGCTTTAGGTGATCAAATGCGAATTCAATTCTGGTCATGAACATGGAGACAAATCTCAGCCACACATCTTCGGTTACGATGGACGTGATCACGGAGGATTGACGCGATTCATGGAAGGGTGATCACGGAGGATTGACGTGATTAAAGTATATTCCTAAAAACCCGGAAAAAACTAAAAATGAAAAATTCCGTCGCTGATCCGTCGCTGATGTTCAACGCCAACAGATGTTCAAGATGTTACAGGTTTGGTACATGAATCATTTTTAAGCTCATTGTAGAAAACATATTATTGTTTTTAACTTGTTACGAATCTTGTGCCTATAGGGTAGGTATCAGTGGCCTGAAGAACGAGATAATGAAGTATATCTCATATGGACCAATGTCATGCAAAATAGGTGGAGTGACTGGATGTCGGATGCCCGTGATGAGGCCGCAGATGAGGCCCTTCGGTTAGATGGAATACAATGGAACAAGGAGGACATGTCTGTCATTAGAGGACACCACCCTGTTTGGATCCCAGAGGAGTATTGGCACCAGATGATTGACGAGGTTTTTAATATATTATATGTGGTTGGTGCATTAACTTTGTTTTATATATACATACTTAACAGATGGTGTCTTTACAGGTATGGTCCAAACCGGGTTGGATTGCTTTGTCCAAGTCCAATACTCGGAATCGGAAGAAGGAGGATGGGGGGGTGTCGTCTAGGCACACTGGTGGTTCGATCCCGACTGAGGAGCATCGAGACAGGATGGTAAGTTTATGTTTTTCTTTTTTGAATTTGTAATGAGATTTTTGTACGTGTAATAACAATTTTACTTAATCTTTTTGTTATAGGCAGCAGCTTGGGGTCGTGATCCCACATCCATTGAGGTGTTTGAGAGAGTTCATTGCTCGAACCGCAAGTACGGACCAAATGCGACTGGCCCGCCTGACGATGAACCCATCTACGTTTACCCTAAGGCGGGTAGAGTAGCTGTAAGTTTTCTTAAACCATTAGGTTGCTTTATATATGTGTATGTATGCACGTGTTGGTTCCTAACCAATATGTGACTTGCGTATTTTACTTGTGTATTTGTTGTTTTAGGCGCGCTTTCGAGAGGTTAGAGATGTGGCACAGTCGAGCCAGGGTCCCGACGACCCTCCGATTGACGAGGTAACTCTATGGGAGCAGAGTGCCGGAGGACGGAAGAAGGGCCGTCTTTTTGGGTTTGGCACGAGCCAGGATCCTAGTTATGTTATTACTGGGAGGTGTAGCGGCAGTAGCGGGTCGACATCTGAGGTATAATTATACAATATTGATTATTTGTACAAATGCCTTAATTGTTGTAGTTTAAATTTTGTTGACAACATTTGCTTATTATGCATCAAATGCCAAATGTTATAGATGAGCGACTTGAGAGCGCAAATGGAAAGAATGGCGGATGATCACTGTTAGAAATATTTGTTAAGTTGTGTCAATTTTGTAATTCCCTAAACCTTGTTATCATTTATGTAATTTTCATTTAAAGGCCCAATTGTTTAGGCCCATTTAGTTTAAAAGCCTAGCCCATTTTCTTAGTATAAATAGTAGTCATTAGGTTCATTTGTACTTCTTGGTTCCTACATCATTTGAATGAAATACAATCTATCCTAGATCTTTGAACTTTGCATGTACATCTTGATTAAGTGTTCTTGGTTGATTGATTGATTTGGCACCCACAATTGGTATCAGAGCCTGCCACTTGCTCTTGATCCGTTGTGTTCTGGTTCTGGTGAAATCAATTCTTCAGACCTCAAGCATCAGGTACCGGGTCTACTCTTCAGACTTGGATTTTTTTTTGGGCGTCAAGTAATTTCTTCAGACTAGAGTTTCCAGAATTTCTCTAAGTCTTCCATCAATACCCGACACCCAATACTCATCACTTCATCCAACCTTCAGATCTGAACCTGACCTCCAGATCAGACCCTGACCTCCAGATCAGACCCCGACTTCCAGAACTGAATCTTTTTCAAGATTTTCACAAGTCTTGAAACCTTTCACCAACCAATTCACCTGATCATACTAAGTGGTTTAAGATCCACAATCAATCTTCAATCATGAACACAAGAGAAACCTTAGCAATCGGGTCTGATACCCGACCACCGGTTCTGCATGTACATGAAGAAGAATCTGATGAAGAGATGAAGGACATAAAGAAGGCCTTGGCATTGATCACCAGGTCCATGTCCAAGAGAAATGCAAGAAAATCCATGTCTTCTCTCAACCATCTGAGGAGAGTTGAACAGGGTGGGAGAGCTGACTGCCAGAAACTTGTAGAGAAAGCCAACTCTGAAGACAAGGGAAAGGAAGGAAAGAAAGATAATGCTTGGCTCAGAATGTCAAGTGAAGATGAGGAAGGAGTTCCTGTATGTATGCTTAGTCAAGATAAGGCATGGGATTAGACAAGTGATGAAGGAAGAGAAGATCAACTATGTCTGATGGCTAACCATGATGAGGAGGAACTGTACTCAGAAGATGGAGGACGTGATTACAACGACCTTGACTCAAATCATTCAGAGTCATCTTCTGAGGTACTCCCTGACCCATACACTGAACTTGAAAATCAAGTAAAAGGTCTTGCACAAAAGGTTTCTGAGTATGAAAATAAGATTAAACAAGCTAATAAACAAACCACAATTGCTGAATCCAAATTAGCTAGTGAACATGCCTTAGTTGTGAAATTCAACATAGAATTAGCCTATTCAAAAGACAAAGTTAACATGCTCACCCTTGCAAACAAAACTCTTGAAGATAAAGTCACAAGCTTAAATGCCAATATCACTGACTTACAAAAGAGACTACATGAGGCTGAAATAGTGAGTAGTGAGAATGTAAAGAAGTATGAATTTATTTTTGCTCAAAGGATTAACTTGTTTGCGAAAATCAAAGATATGGAGGACAAATTTTTAAAGAGAGGCCAGACTGATCAAACCATTCACATGAATCAACCCAAAGAGTTCAATTATTACAATCCAAAGGAAGGCATTGGATATAAAAGTCCATGCTATCTGAAGCGTGCCATTTCCAAGACTCCTACCTTGTATGATCTGAGGTACATGAGTCTTGGATACAAAATCATTTTCATGAAAGAGTCTGATGACCCAGAACAGTTGAAGGAAATTGAGAAGAAAGAAAAAGCTAGAAAAACCAAACAATCATTTCCCTTCAACTATTCATCTCTGAATGCCAGTTATGCAACGCGTGAGATCCCTTTGTCTAAGGACTACACGCCTAGCTATACTGAGGATGAGATGAATCAGGAAGTTCCAATCCTTGAAAAAGTTTACAAAGATAACCAAACCTTTTATGAAAGAAGGATTGCTAAACTGGAGGCTGAGCAAGAGGATGAGAGGCGCATGAGCCTTAGGGAAAAGGACCTATTCTTGAGTAAAATCAATGAATTGGAAAAAGCCCTCAAATCCAAAAGCACACCAACAGCAAGTCAATCCACCTTTGGAACTCGTGATAACTCACGTCATCATCACCATAGATGGAATGTGAATGCGTTAGATTTTAGACCTTCAGGTACCTCTTCTACAAACTCTAAATCCATGGTACTAAGGTCTCCAATCTGCACCACCATTTCATACATGGAAGACTTAGCGTATATGGCACCTAAATCAACGGTACAAATTTCTGAAATCGTATCGGATGATAGTACCAATAGGGTTGGTGAGAATGGTAGATCTTCAGGCCAATCTAAATCAGGAAACAAGGCTCCTCCTAAACTATCCCGGAAAGACAAAGGGAAGGACAAAGTGGTCACACCTGAGTCTGAAGTTGCGAGTTCATCTCGTACCAATGTGAATGTTCCTAAGAAAAACAGACGTTTTCAAAAACGAAAGAATGCTACCAAACCAAAGGAACAATCACACAACTTCACTCCGAAGAAAAACTCTTCACATACTCATTCTCCAAATGTCAAAGGTACTAACTGTGATTCTCAAAATGTGACAGATCAAAATATGAGAAATGGTAGGCGTAAGAACAAGGAGAGTGGATCAAAAGAAGGCAGTCGTCCGAAGCCATTTGCACATAAGCCTAGTTATATGAAAAACAATTTTTCCAATTTTGTACATCATAGAACTAATAGGCATGTACCACGAACTCCATTTCAATGTTATGAATGTGAACACATAGTTTATGGATGTAATAGCAATTTTCGTTGTCAAAACCAATTTAGATTTGGGTACTGTGCAAATGCTTTCGTGAATGATTACTTTGTTCCTAACTATCATGGATTCTACAATCATGGTTATCATCATACTCATAACAAGAGACCTAATCCAAAACCCAAACAAAAATCTCCATCTAAGGGTAAACAGGAACATGTATCCAAACCTGCTAATTCTAATCAGAAAGGACCCAATACCAAATGGGTACCTAAAAATGTTTCTCCGTGATTTTGCAGGACGGTCATGTGTGGTACATGGATTCAGGGTGTTCCAAGCACATGACCGGAAGGAAGGAACTTCTCGCTAACTTCAAACAAAAATATGGCGGGAATGTTCGGTTTGGGAATAAGCTTTCAGCACCAATAATGGGATATGGTGATATCCTTCATCATAAAATCACCATCAATAAAGTAGCCTATGTGGAAGGCTTGAGTCACAACCTGCTCAGCATTGGAAAATTCTGTGACAAGAAACTTGAGGTTAACTTTCGGGAAACAGGATCCTGTGTCAGGACATATGATGGACAGGAACTCATTGAGGGCACTCGCAGGTCGAATCTCTACACCGTCAATTTCCGGAAACAACGACCATTCACAGAAGTATGTCTCCTCTCAAAAGCAACCTTCAATCAGAACGTGTTGTGGCACCGGAGACTATCCCACCTGAATTATGCTACAATTAATCAACTAGCTAAGACAGGATTGGTGACTGGTCTCCCCTCCTTGAGGTTCACCAAAGAACAATTGTGCTCAGCATGTGAAATGGGGAAGATCAAGAAATCTTCGCACAAGCTGAAAGTGGAACACAACACCTCTAAACCACTTCAGCTTCTCCATATGGACTTGTGCGGACCAATGCGTGTACAAAGCATCAACGGGAGGAAGTATGTACTGGTAATTGTGGATGACTTCTCAAGATATACATGGGTGAACTTTCTCAGAAGTAAGGATGGTGCTTCAGACATCATCATTTCTTTCATTAGAAATGTACAGGTCAGACTACAACTTCCTGTTCAAGTGATTCGCACCGACAACGGCACTGAATTCAAGAATCGCAATCTTGACTCATTCCTTGATTCTGTCGGCATCACTTACACCTTTTCGGCTGCCAGAACACCTCAACAAAATGGTGTTGTTGAGAGAAAGAACCGTACCCTAGTGGAAGCTGCCCGCACCATGTTGACATTCTCCAAGCTTCCGCTACACTTCTGGGCTGAAGCCGTTGCGTCTGCCTGTTTCACCCAAAACCGATCTCTCATTACCAAAAGGTTCATGAAGACTCCGTATGAACTGGTGTACAATCGACCTCCCAGCATCAAATTCTTCAGAGTTTTTGGTTGTGAATGCTACGTGAAGAATGATAAAGACAATCTTGACAAGTTCAGTCCAAAGGGTGATGAAGGTGTCTTCATTGGATATGCCATGGACTCTCCGTCCTACCGCGTGTTCAACAAGAAAACAAGACGTGTGGTTGAGAGCACAAATGTAGATTTTGAAGAAGGCATTGAAGAAGACTCTACACCAGCTCCAGTTGCACCAGGAATCTCTGGTGTTCTGGCGTCTGATCAACTTCATGGCAATCCCATGACTTCTTCTTCTTCGGCGAACAAACCATCTTCTTCTAACTCTAATACTTGTGATTTAGATGAATTGTTTGAATTCTTTTATAAAGAACTGCCTGCACCTGCTAATATTACTCTTCCTGTTCCTGCAGTTGTACAACCAGCACCTCATGTCATGGTCTCTACCACTGACATTTCATCTTCCAACCTCCAAGGCACTTCTTCATCATCGTCTGCTTCAGCATCACCAAGTTCCAGAGTATCTCCTGCACCTGTTGAGGGGGAACCTTTTCACACCTTCCAGCAGGCCCCGGTGGTGAATGTTCCAAGTCCTCAGAGTGGTGCTTCCTCCACAATGCCTACTACAAGTCAACATCAAGGCATTCCTCCACCTGCTTCACAAGTGGCAGGTCCCAGTACAACTACTCCACCTGCTCCACAAGTGGCAGGTCCCAGTTCAAGCGCTCCACCTGCTCCACAAGTGCCAGGTCCCAGTACCACTACTTAACCTGCTCCACAAGTGCCAGGTCCCAGTACCACTACTCAACCTGCTCCACAAGTGACAGGTCCCAGTACAAGCGCTCAACCTGCTCCACAAGCTGCTGGCCCTTCACTTGCCTCTTCAGACACATCAGCAGCTCCTGGTCCTAGTGTGGTACAATCTCAAGTGCCACCTACTGTTACCACTCTAGCAACGACCAGACGTGAACCCAAGTTCTATATCGATCTGAGGATAGAACCTTTACCCCCTCCAACCTTACCCCATACAACCAAGTGGACGCGAGCTCATCCACTCCAACAAGTGATTGGCAGCAAATCCGCGCCAGTCAAGACAAGGTCTGCAACTCAAAATGAGTGCCTATTTGCAGCTTTCTTATCCAGACATGAACCCTCGAACGTGACGGAAGCCCTTGATATCTCTGACTGGGTGACCGCCATGCAAGAGGAGCTGAACCAGTTTGAACGCCTGGGTGTCTGGAGACTAGTACCGAGACCAGCAAACAAGACAATCATCGATCTGAAATGGATCTTCAAGAACAAGAAGGATGAAGATGGGATTGTAACCAGAAACAAAGCTCGTCTAGTAGCCAAGGGATTCAAGCAACAAGCGGGAATTGATTATGATGAGACATTCGCACCGGTGGCCAGAATTGAAGCCATTCGGATCTTCTTAGCCTACGCCGCTCACAAGAACTTCACTGTCTACCAGATGGACGTGAAAACGGCCTTTCTCAACGGCGAACTGAAAGAAGAAGTTTATGTCACTCAACCTGAAGGCTTTGTTGATCGTACCAAGCCTAATCATGTCTACATCCTAGACAAGGCTCTTTACGGGTTGAAACAAGCTCCCCGTGCCTGGTATGATCATCTCTCCAATGCGCTACTGGATAATGGTTTCTACAAAGGTAAAATCGATCCTACTCTTTTCATCAAGACCGAAGGTGATGATATCTTGTTAGTTCAAATTTATGTCGATGATATCATATTTGGTTCTACTAACTCAGATATGTGCACCTGGTTCAGTGATCTCATGACCACCAGGTTTGAGATGAGTATGCTCCGGGAGTTGTCTTTCTTTTTGGGACTTCAAGTTATACAAAAACCTGATGGCATTTTGATTAATCAATCGAAATACATCGGTGATCTCTTAAAACGTTTTCACATGGCCACCTCTTCGGTTGCTAAAACTCCTATGGCCTCGGGCACTTTGATCGGTGCTGACCCAAAAGGGAAGCCTGTCGATCAAAAGACTTATAGAGCCATCATTGGTTCTTTGTTATATCTGACTGCTAGTAGGCCGGATATTATGTTTGCTACTTGTTTCTGTGCTCGTTTTCAGGCAAACCCAAAGGAATCACACATGATGGCAGTCAAACGCATCCTCCGGTACCTGAAAGGCACACCCAACCGTGGGTTGTGGTACCCAAAGGAGTCTGGATTTGAGCTCGTCGCGTTTTCGGATGCGGACCATGGAGGTTGTCAACTGGACCGGAAAAGCACTTCAGGCCATGTCCAGTTCCTGGGTGATAAGCTAGTCAGCTGGGGTTCAAAGAAACAACACTGTGTTTCTACATCCACGGCTGAGGCGGAGTATGTTGCCGCTGCCAGCTGCTGCTCCCAAGTGTTGTGGATGCGGACCCAGATCCGAGACTATGGCTACAACTTCAATCACATACCCATCTACTGCGACTCCAAAAGCGCCATAGCCATTACATGCAATCCAGTCCAACACACTCGCACTAAGCATATCGATATCAGGTACAATGGTGAATCCGAGCTCTTCAGCTCACCGACAGACTCGTGTCTCCCAACCCCAACCCATTACCTACGATACCCTTTCACCGCAACTTCAGAAAATCTCTGATAGTATCTTTCCTTATGCCAAATTTCTTCCTATCGCCCAAAACAACCACTATCTGGACCTTGCTCACTTTCAAACCTCACACCCAATCATCATAGAAATCCTTCGAAACCACCCTCTTACCCCACTTCTCACCCGTCGTGTTGAGATCCCGGAAGTCTACGTACAACAATTCTATGACTCTATGCAATTTATTCCGCGTACCTCTTCCCAACCTGAACACTTCAGATGCAAAGTTAACGGCTTAAAGTACAAACTCACTCGAGACCGATTCTGTCGCATCCTCCAAGTACCTGTTAAAACCCCTGAGGCAGCACACTTGTCTGACAATGAAATGTTCCAGACCATCTATGCTCTCGGATATACGAAAGAACTTCCTACACTTGGCGCATTCAAACGCAAATATATCGCCGGTGCCTGGTCCACTCTCTTTGCCATCCTCAACAAGTGTCTTTCCTCACGCACCAGAGGAACAGATCAATGCGGCAAAGAGTTAAAGCAAGTCTTTCTTGGTTGTGCCACCAACAACCCGGACACCGACTATCAGTATTTTCTTTGGGAGGAGTTTTCATCCGTGATCAAAGACAAGATAGGAACCAAGGCCAGAAATTTCGTTCCGTATCCCCGGTTCTTGGCACTTATCATCTCTCACATCATCGACAAGAACTGTAGTATTGCACGGAAGGGGCTTCCATTATTTCCTACATGGCCTATGTCGAAATTGGTTGATAAGACTGATCATCAAAAGATTGTTCCTATGCCGATTCCCCAAGAATTACTTGATGCACTTGATCATCGTTCACCGATTGTGAGAGCTTACTTAGACTCACTTCCTCTACCAGAACCTCCAGAGCCGGAGGCTGGCACCCCGGAGGAATCCCTTAGTCAAGAAAGTGAGGGTTCTGAGAGTGGTCATTCATCTGGGGGTGATGGCCAAGGGCGTGAGGATGAGGAGTCGGGGGGAGATGACGGGGGTAACTTAGGCGGTAACGATGATCAAACCGGAGCAGGCTCTTCTCGCTTCTCTCTACCTGTACTGGCCAACAGAACACCTTTCTCTTTGGTGGAATATTATTCTGAGTCTGAATACTCCGGTGAGGTTGAAATAAAGTTTGAGGGAGACAAAACAGTCGAAGATAGTTATGATAGTGAGCTGAGCGAGGGAAGTGAAAGAAATGATGAGTGGGAGATTGGACCAAAGGTTTTAACCGGTCCTCGCCTATCCATAGGTAGACGCCGGGCAGCCACATCTGCTACCCGTACACATGTGTTGAGTACGGGTATTGAAGAAGACACCTCCCACCCAGAGGTGCAATTGCACGCCCCACCTATCCACTCATCCATCTCTCAAAAGGTGGGTGTTTCATTCCACGGGGACAAAGCACAACGGCTATCAAGCCCTCACTTGGAGGGTGATGATATTGAAACAGGAGGATCCCTGCCCCGATCCCCACCTTCACTTCATGTGCACCAGAGTCTAGTGCCCGATACACCTCTAGGTACACATACTGCCAGTCTGTGTGACGCAGTCTCAGCTCCACCTGTCGCGAGTCTAAGTGACGTGACCGGAACCCCGAGAGTGGTGTCCACGAAGGACATTTCACGAGGACCGGAGGGAAGTCCTACCACGGCTATCATCACGCCAACTGTGAAAGTAGGCCACACCGTTGATTCAGCGGTTGTGCAAACGGGTACTCTATGTGAGCCCGGTGTTACTTACCCGGCATTTGTTGTCAGGGACATGATGGACAGCGCCCTAAAGGCTGTCCGTGAGGAGTTTGATGCGAAATTTGCGGCACTTGAAGCCCGGATAAAGGGCAAAGGGAAGGTGACTGAGCCTGTACGCGATCCAACACCACCTCCCCGATCACCAACACCACCTCCGAGATCCACCACTCCCGTTTCCTCTTCTGATGAGTTACGGGATCTTCTTATGGCATCGTTACTATCCAGAAGTGATCTTTCAGACCATGAGGTCAATCCTCTGGGATACTTGAAGCGGTTCTCTGATCCATCACTTCCCGCGAGCCGTCCCGAGCCGGCTACCTCCTCTTCTCAAGAGGTAGTCTTATCTATCCAGAGGCTCGAAGGGAAGCTTGATGCCCTGAAGACGGAGGAATTAGCGGAGATCAAGGGCTCCATTTCAGACATGCAAACTCAGATCCGAGCCCTTGAGACTTCTTGCCGTGCATCAGCCGAGCCACCTAAGCGCAGACACGACGACCGAGATGACCCCGATCGCCGTGAGGGGGAAATACCTAAGAAGGCTCGGCTTGGCTCTTCAGTTCTGACAGGCACTTCTTCCGGCGCCGCTCCTTCTGGTACTCATATGGGGACCGGTGCCGATGTATCTCATTCTCAGCCTGATCAGAACCCGACGGCAGATTCAGCGGAGGGTCGAGAGGTTGCTTTTTGTGTCAACCCGGAAATCTCTCACCCTGTCCGCATACCCGCTTCAGATGATGTTCCTTCTGATGATTATGAGTCATGCATGGAGAGCTACAGTTCTGACTCTCCTCTTCTGGTACCATATCAGTCGCCTCCACATCAGTCTCTTCCTGGCATGGAGATGTATAGTTCTGACTCTTCTTCACCACCTATGTCTCCACATTCTTCATATGATACGCCTTCACCACGCCGGTCTCCTCTTCCTCTGACGCCGTCTCCTACATACAGAGGTCCTCAACTAAGGGTACTGCCTCACCCTCCATCTCCAGTTCAGGATGACTCACCTTCTCGCACTCCATCACCACCAGTCAAAGCTTCTCGTCGTGGTCCGAACAACCCTGTGACACATGGCCCTCAGCGACCGATTCATGGTCAATGGAGGCAGCCTTCAGTATCACCTCCCAAAGTGATCTATACCAGGGAGAAGGGTGCACTCTCAAATCGCAGAAAGTACGTGGAGCCGCTCAAATCAGTCAAGTGGGATAGAGAAAAAAGGCGTGACAGTTATCTTGAAGACACTCATAGATCCATCTTCACTGACAAGGTGGAGATCGTGCCTCTGGAGAAGTACTACAACATCACCGATCTGCCACCTCAAAAGCAGAACAAGTATATCTACTGGATGGATACTCAAGCCAAACCCAAAGCAAGCGTGTTCTTCTATGACAACCCGATCATCCGAGTCAGTGATGTTTCATCCGTATGCTTTCAGAACTTATGGTTCTCAGTCTTCTCTGTCATTCGAAAGAAAAACGGGGAGTTCACGTACACCGAAGCTGATTTCGACAATGTGCATCTTGATGACATTGACACATTGTACACTAACTTGAAGACACTTACAACCCGACCTAAGGAGACATTCAAGGGACTGGAAGCTGTTAAGCATTTTATGGAGAGGAACCGGAAGAACTCAGAGACTCATGACTTCCAGATCGGGTTAGAGAGTCATCAGAGCACGATCAACCTCACCCCGCCAAACCAAGACCTCCCGAACATCGATCGCTATTCTCTTTACCAAGTCCTCGAGAAACCAACTCTTGGGGTAGTGTACCAGAATCAGAAGGAAGAGAAGAAGTTCATGCGATGCGATGAGACTCACAAGTACAGTGACGGGACGCTCCACATCATCAACAAGGGGTTGGCTACTGAGAAAAAAAGGCTTGAGCTTGAAGTGTTGAAGACCAAGCACTGGATAAATCCCTCTATTCTGATCGACGAGGTTTTCCAGATCATCGAGCATCGGCTAGAACATCGCATCATTCTACGACGCTTCGAATCATATTGCGGTCTTCGGAAGATAGAGGGACCAGTCAAAAGAGTTGAGGAGAGACCGCCGCCATCGTCATCACGAAGAAGAGACGGATCATCAAAGAACCACAAAGAGACTGAAGGATCAAAGAGGAAATCATCAAGTCATCAGAAGCGACGAAATTGACACAAAGGGGGAAATTGTTAGAAATATTTGTTAAGTTGTGTCAATTTTGTAATTCCCTAAACCTTGTTATCATTTATGTAATTTTCATTTAAAGGCCCAATTGTTTAGGCCCATTTAGTTTAAAAGCCTAGCCCATTTTCTTAGTATAAATAGGAGTCTTTAACCTCATTTGTACTTCTTGGTTCCTACATCATTTGAATGAAATACAATCTATCCTAGATCTTTGAACTTTGCATGTACATCTTGATTAAGTGTTCTTGGTTGATTGATTGATTTGGCACCCACAATCACCGTAGAGAGCGAGAAACAAATGCTGCCATGTTAGCTCAACAGACTGCGGCAACCAATATGTTGTATGACTTTTTGCAAGCGCAGGGGTTCGATCCTCCTCGTCCTCCTCCTCTCGGCACATCTGTGGCGCCATCTACGGGGGCATCTGTGGCGCCATCTGCGGCGGCATCTCCGGGGCCATCTACGGGGGCATCTGCGGGTCCTTCAGCCCCTTAGATTACATGCTATGGATTTAATTAAACTTCTATCTGTAATGTATTGAAATTTAAAATTTGGATTAGATTTTCGTATTTTTGAATGATTCTGGATTTGTAAGATATTTCTGTGTGTTTTTGGAATGAACAGGAAATACAGGTTTTTTGATATTTGAAATTAATTTTTTTTTTATTTTTTTTCTTAAATAGCGACAGATCAACGACGGATAATCCGTCGCTAAAAATAATTGTATTTAAATCAATTCCGTCGCTGATCCGTCGCTGATGAGTGTCCGTCGCTGATCCGTCGCTGACGAGTGTCGTCGCTGATCCGTCGCTGATGCTAGTCCGTCGCTGATCCGTCGCTGATGCTTGCCCGTCGCTGATCCGTCGCTGATGCTTGCCTGTCGCTGATCCGTCGTTGATGCTTGCCCGTCGCTGATCAGTCGTTGATGCTTGCCCGTCGCTGATCCGTCGCTGAAACCCCTCCGTCGCTGATCCGTCGCTGAAACCCCTCCGTCGCTGAAACCCCTCCGTCGCTGATCCGTCGCTGAAACCCCTCCGTCGCTGATCCGTCGCTGAAACCCCTCCGTCGCTGATCCGTCGCTGATAGTATCAGCTACGGCCAGATCTGCGACAACCCTTCAGCGGCGAATCAGCGACGGAAGTTAGCAACAGCGACGGATTAGCGACGGAATAGTCCGTCGCTGATGCCCGTCTTTCTAGTAGTGAGATACAATTAAATATTAATATTTTTCTTTATAATATTTGCACACATGACGTATTAATGTGTAAATAAATTTTGTTTTTATACTTATCGAATAAAAAAGTTCGTAGTAATTAAATACGAAAAAAATGCAGTCTAGAAAATAAATACAATTAAAATTGGTGTCTATTAATATTTGTATTGTTGTCCTTTAAATAAAATATCATAATTATGTTAATTAAAATGTTTACTAAAAAGTAGATATAAAATAATTACTCATTTTATAAATATATGTTTTACTTCATACGTTTGAGCTTACATAAATGAACATATTTATTAAAAAAATAGTTATATTATATAAAGATAATCAAATAGAAAGGAAAGCAGAAATTGATTTTAATTTTAATCAATTTCTAATAAAAAGAATTCCAAATTAAAAATAAAAAATAAAGAATTTTATATATAAGAATTTTTAGTGAGGACGAATCTCAGTCATTCATCTCGTGGTTACGGTGGACGTGATCACAGAGGATTGACGCGATTCATGGGAGGGTAGAGATTATTAAAGGCGGGGGGGGGGGGGGGGGGGGGGGGGGGGGGGGAACCGGTCAAAGCCGACTTTATTGACCGGATAAGTGGCTGAGATTCGTTCTTATATTCACAATGAAAAAATGGTTCACATTTGAACTCTCCTATATTTGATAATATGTGCCTAAGAATCGTACTCGTATTTTCTTAAATTGACATCGTTCTCGTATGAACTCACCTCATTCTCTCCCTATATATATAAATATATTTGTTACCTGTTGTTTAATTAATGAGAGTTTTTGATATAATATTGCATTAAAACTACCAACAACTATTCTGTTTTAGGAGTTCTAGGATCTATTATATCAATAAAATATTGTTACCCTTTTTTATATATTTATTTTTCAAGCTCATTTATTATGAAATAATAATAAATTATTGTTTCTCTCTATTCTATAAATTTTAGAGAGTTCTCTAAATTTAGAGACTTTACAATATTTTCTTTCCTCTATATTATCATACAAGACATCATAACGATTGAAGTACAAAATTTGCTAAAAATACAAACAATTAGCCATTTCCTTAGAGCATCCGTAGTGGTGGAACCTTCAAGAAAACTCACTTACCATATTTTTTCCTACCACGTCATTGTCATCTCAACAAACCAAGAACTTCCTTACAACTCTACAATGGAGGTTCTTACAAAAACTTCACTTCCCTCTACTATTTATAATATAATTTTATTTATGTAAACTATTATATAACATAAAAGGAAACTATTACAAGAACCTGGGTTCTTGTTCAAGCACCCGGGTTCCAATAAGAATCTGTGACTGAACAAGAACCTCTGTCTCACAGTGGAGGTTCTTGTAAAAACTCCATGAAAAGCCTCAGAAAGAACCTCCATTGTAGATGCTTTTTAAGGGCCAGCGTAATAGAATATCCTTTACCTACCCACATCATAGCTACGGTTACCGCCATAGCCCATATAGGTTCAAACGTTCAATGGTTTTAAATGGTAAGCAATGAAGATCTAGAATTATACCACGTACTTTATCATATAGTACTCCAGACGTCTCAGCAGGTTTGAGTTTACTCTCAGGCACAGGCAACACTTGAAGAATCAAGCAAAGCAAATGCAATAATTTAGAATCAATAACTAAAATTTCAAATGCATGCATGTCGTAGTTTATGAAGTATAATAAGCATTCGACCCAAGTCGCGCCAAACAACTTGGCTCACTCGCGACTTAAGTCGGGCCCACATATCTGATAGTAAAAAATGTTCTCGTGTTTCAATAAGATAAAAGTTGTTAGCGATCGAAGCAGGGGCGGACCTAGAACTTTTTTTCAAAAGGTGGCGCAATTTGACTTTTAAGAAATTTATGTAGAAATATTTTTCACAAATTGTTTATTACTCTAGTGGTTGGTCCATTGTCTTTCAAATATAAAGTCTCAAGTTCAAGTCTTATTGCAAGCAATTTTTTATAAACACAATTAAAGCTAAAAATATAGTAAAAATGACTCTAACAAGGCTTGAACCCAAGACCTCCATTATGAAAAGCAAGAAACTTACCAACTCTACCAAGAAAGCCATATAGTTTTGTTGCAATTTCAAAATATATATGGTGGCACACAACAAATTAATACGGTGGCACCTCTCACAACCCTTAATTTTTTACGCTACGACAGAGGAATGAACCGGTGGCACGTGCCACCGTAAGCTCTATGGCCCATGGATCGAAGCTAACAAATTATTTATTTACAAGAAGAAGTGTATGTTTCGCAGTTGTTGAATGGTTTGATGTAGAATGATTAAGTGGTCATAATTATTAACGGACTCTTAAGAGAAAAATAAAATATGTTTGTTTGGTAATTGTTCATAATGAAATTAAGGCATTGACGGGTTAAGGGAGGCCGATAAAAAATCATTTAGATGGTTTTGGAACCATTGAGAGGCAGACTTTTTTCTTGTTAAACAATATTCACCTCTTAGCAATTCAAAGGTTGCTTCTTAACGGAGTTAATAAGAGATAAACAAATGGCCTTACAGTTATAAATGACATTGGTCAAGAATCCACGTTTGGTTGTGCTAGCAAAGAAGTCAGTTTTGCTAGCTAGTATGGCCAAAGCTCGTTGTTCCCATCTCAGTGCGGCGAAAGTACTACTAAAGTACGTTTCGGTTAATTTCAGTGCTAGGTCTGCAAAACAATTAGAAATAAATTCCGAGTTATATATATATATATATATATATATATATATATATATATATATATAGAAAGAGAGAGAGAGAGAGAGAAGGTTCAAATGAGAAGTGCTAAAAAATTACGAAATAGAGAAGTGATCTCCACCACTCATCCGATCAATAAAGGTGGCTTTGACCGGTTACGGTGGACGCAATCACGGGGGATTGACGCAATTCATGGGAGGGTAGAGATTATTAAAAGAGGGACCCGGTCAAATCCGTCTTTTATTGACCGGGTGAGTGGTGGAGATCACTTCTCCACTTCTCATTTTTTTAACACTTCTCATTTGAACCTAATATATATATATATATATATATATTATATATATATGGGTGGGTTCAAATGTGAACCACTTTTTGGTTGTGAACGTGAGGACAACTGAGAGCGCGACACGTGGTGGATGACTAGACGCCACGTCAGATCCATGGCGGATGACTAAGCGCGATTCATGGAAGGGCATTGAATTAAAGAGAGGGACCACACTCAAAGTCGCCACGTGTCGCGCTCTCGGCTGTTCTCACGTTCACAACCAAAAAGTGGTTCACATTTGAACTTTCCTCTCTCTCCTCTACATATATATATATATATATATATGTATTGTTTGGTAACATATATAGTCGGATTAAGGGGAAAATCGTAAGAAAAATCTTTATAACTGTCATTATCTGGATGGTATGTATATATATGTATATATACAAATGATTTGTAACATGCCCACATGTGCATGAATACCAAAAGGACAACTTCATTAGTTGTATGTGCGCACATCTACATACCATCCGAATGAACTGTCAGTTTTTCATATTTTGGAGTTTCCCTGAACCTTATACATACCGAGAAATCCAGCATCAATGGTAGGAGTAAGAAGGGTGCCAAAAATCAAGCTCTTATCGGAATACATCAAGTTATGAGGGTAATAAAAAACACCTAGCTCAAAATACATGGATTCAAGCATGGGCTTGTTCCTTACAAGCCACGCGGCTAACAACAATGGCGTCTGTCCTTCCTTGTTATAACGCAAGGCTATGTTTGGGTCGAAAGAGTTCATCATCAATAAGTTCACACCCTTCACATTCCCGACCTTAACCGCGTGATGGAGCGCCGTGTCACCTTTGTAGTTGGTTGCATTCAGCGCAGCCTGGAGGTTGCCGTCGGCTTTAAGACTCGACACCAACTCAGAAGCAAAATGATTGGAGCGGTTGATTCCCACGGCTAACATTAATGGCGTGTCCGACAACACATTGATCGGCCTCATTCGGAGGCCCGGGTTCACTTTAAAGACTTCACTTACGGAACTCCAATCGTCTTGTAGCACAGCATTGTGAATTTCGACATCGCTGGGTTGGAACTCGTAATCAGTCGACATCGTTTTGAAGGTTGAGTTTGTATGATGGGATGTGATGTGATGGTGGTGGTGAGATCAAAAATCCAACTACGCTACCTATTTATAGATTCCAAAAGCGTTCATTTTATATTTTCAAAACCAATATCCACGTAAAGCATCTCAAATCTAAAATCGATAACTTGGAGTAATAATTTTGGCTCGTTTCAGTTTTATTAATTTCACATCACACAATGTTAGTTTTATGATATTATGTATTTTTAAAACTTTTTGAAAACTTTTTGTATCTTTTTCCAATTATACCCTTATTAATATTCATTATTAAATTCAAAGATACCTTTTTTGATCATTTTACATACTCGTAAGCTAGTTTTTGCCAAACATAATTTGTTCATAAGATAGCTTATCAGCTAGTAACTAGCTTATTAATCAACAGTTAGCTTATCAGCTAGTTTGCCAGACATAGCCTTGGTCATTTTACACGCTCATAAATTAATTTTTATCAAACATAATTTATTCATAAACTAGCTTATTAGCTACTAGCTAGCTTATAAGTGAACAAGTAGCTTATCAGCTAGTTTACCAAACACAGCCTAAGTATACCTATTCATATGTTTGAACTTCATAAGTTAACACATAAAACAATTGATATACATCGTCAGATAAAAATAAATGTTGATACCACCAATACAACGAAATACTCCATAAACTTAATAATGACTAGGAGACTTTTTCGCTCTCTTAACTCGTAATATGTTACTAATTCTTTTAGCTTTGATTTTCTTTTGTAACACAAGCTATTTGAAAAAAGACATGAGATTGTGTGAGAAGTGTTGTTTTGGCAGTGACGAATCTAAAACACAAAATCACGTGGTTTCCTAATTAAGTTTAGCCAGAAAAAATAAAAGTATTAACTATAATTTTGTCGGGTCGTTAAAATTAAAAATCAAACCTTAAAGCCTTGGTTTAGTTTTTATTTGGTGTGGCTTCTTTTGTTTGGTATTTGTGTAATTGGGTCGGACTGAAAATTGTTGGGCCTTAAACCAAAAAAAATAATAATGTGCACAAAAAGAATTGAACCTATGTCCTCCTATACGTAACATGAGGTGTTTTCCAACACACCACCTAAGTCTATATTTTTTTTAAGTTGCGAAATAAATTTTTAAGATAGTTCTTCTAAACATTTCAAGGTAGGTCTCAAAAAAATTTCTATACAACTTCAAATACAAATAAAAAATTAGGTAGGTCCCGGGACCTACCTAAGCTAGCCTTAAATTCGCCCTTGATTTTTGGTGATAAGTGTGAGAAGTATTTTTAAATCGTTGATCACCTTTAAACAAACATCCTCCCATGAATTACGGCTTAAAAAGGTATTGATCCAATATATCTCTTTATAATGTTTATTCATTTTTCATTCAACAATTAATAACTATTCTCACGGTTTTAATCATATTCGGCACTTTCACTTAAACTCAATCCTATGAAAAAGGATAGAAGGGGAATAATTGTGTTTCGCATGATGAGTTGTAAAGGAAGAAAAAGATTCCTTAGGTATTTTTCTTTTTCTTTTCATGTACTACCATAAAAAAAAGGTTAAGTTTATACAACTTATAAGTAATAATAATTAAGACATTGTATGAAGGATTATATAAGAGATAAAATTCTCAATCTTTATTGTTAATTAAGTAAAGCAAGTGATTGGTTAGCATTTTTTAAACAACCTCTTAGTTAACAAGCTATAAAAATATTATGTTTTTTCTTCTTTCATTTCTTAGAAGATGCCTTTTTCTTTTTACCGCAATAAAGAAATTTTCTTTCATTTAAGTTGGATATTTAATTTGTTTCATTTAATTAATAGCAGTTTAATTGTGGGTTTTGTGAGTTAGGTTAGGTTTACAACCCTTACATAGCTATTGATGAAGTGTATGCCATTTTGCTCATCTAATATACTATAGTAATAATAATTCAATCCTTTTGGGTCGGTTATAACAATAGTTTTATTTTTTCTTGTAACTGGTTGGACTAGGTCTGTAACCCAAAGTTGGTTTTGACCTCGTAACTTTTCTCTAGCACCTTACTAGTGTTCTTTAATTAATGCATCTGACGTTCAAAAACAAATTATAGTAATAATAGTATAATTTATCTTCTATTTAATTTAAGAGCTAGGGAAATAAAAATGATTGAATTACCCCTAATTTAATTTGATGTATATAACTTGAAAAAATTAAAAGGACGTTAGAGGAACGAAATTAGTTGAAAAAATGACAAACGTGATGATGAAAACTAAATAATTAAAGCTTAGAGACAAGAATTACTAAAATAAATAGACGTTAAAAGATGAAAACTGACAATTATTCTTTTATAAATGCTATAGAGTGTTTTTAACATGTTTGCGTATTGCTTTTTGTTCATACTTGCTAGCCTTTTGTCGCAATCACGTATGACTATAACTTTAAAATCAAACAAAAGTGAAGTACCTCAATATATGTCACTTACAAGTTACAAGTAACTCAATATATGAATATATACCTAGTTACTTTATATACTGGTGGCTATTCGAAAGTGTTATAATATAAATATGGAATAAAGCTCCTACTTCTTGGGACTTAATCATACGTGTTTAGTCTTTACCAATTATATATATTTTAACATTTATAATGATTTAGCTTATTATAATGTTTTATGCTTTACTCTTTTTGTCGATTTGTTGATTTTATATTTCTAACTTTCAAAAATGATGTGATATGTTACTTTGTTATATTAGATATATTTATGTTATATAATATGCATGAGGTTACCAATTAAACCACCCCTGTATCGATAAAACTATTTCTAATATTATGAAAATGGTCAAATTTTATGCAAAATTACATGTGATTTGACTATTATGATGATTATTATAGCGTAAAAAGCATTTAAAATCAAACATTATGCCAATTGAAGAATCTTGGTGACTTTGTGTCTTTGTGATTAGGATTTATCTGCATTTCATGGATAATTCTGAAGAGTTTTAGTTGGCAAAATTACCACGACTAAGGTGCTGTTTGTTTTTTAAGTGGTGTAAACAAATACTCCCTAAGTGTACACTTTTATATATGGAATTTTTCTTGGAAAATCTATTTGGGGTAACCCTTTGTAAAATTGTTACAAAAGTTAGTTGTCAATTAAATTTTTAGTGAGAAACTCTCAAATTTATGGCAAATCACCTAGGCCCTTTCGATAATTTGTAAAAAACATCATATCGTACCAGATCTCTTTCTCTTTTTCATATGTTTCACAAAGTTAGAGTTAGAGAGAGAACAAAAGTTAATAGCCATGTATGTGACATAATATTTTACTTAAACCGGTAACTTGACTAGCAAAAGGCATATGTATATCTTTCTCTTTTTCATGTTTCACAATTTGGATTTGGAGTTCGGATATGAAATATAGCCCCTGAAAATCAAAATCCAGTATAAAGAATTTTGGGTTTCGGCCATGTTGAATTCGGATTTAATTGAGTTCATGTTTGGGTTTAGCAATATATTTTTCCCCATCAAATAAGTAGAAAATAGAATTCGTATGGAACAAAAATATAAGGATTAACATATATATATTTTAAGTAACAAGATATGAATAACTAAACTATCAAATGACAAATATATTATTATTTATATATAATAGTTATAAATTTAATCTTAACTATTGGTTTTTCATACTTATTCATATAGATTCAAATTAATAGAGTGAGCATGTGACGATACCCTGACCACGGGTCAGCTTTCAGATCAGTCCATAGTCATTAAGGATTAATCGGGTAACCATATGGATCTCGAAAACATCGTCAACTTCATGTCAAGACATATACGTGATTTATTTGCCCTTAAAAAAATAACAAGATAATTAATATATCCTTTTCTTCCAACATTAAGATGCTGTTTGTTAACACTTAATAATAACTTATTGGGTAAAATCACTTTTTCGGGCAGTGATTTTACCAATAAGTGTGTTTGTTTTTTTTTCTCATTCAGTGGCCCTTAACACCTAATCTCATCTGACCGAATAAGTGGAAGCCTAATAACTTTTTCACCACTTTTTCTTTTATCGCTTCTACACTCCTCCATCTTCTCGATTTTCAAAGACAACTCCACTGCAATAGATCTTCTTCTCCATCGATTCTTCAACAGGTACTGCAATCGATCTTCTTCTCCCCCTTATCTCTATGACTCTATCTCTATCGATTTCTCTATCTATCGATTTCTCTATCTCTATTGATCTTCTTCTCCTCTTATCTCTATCTCTATCGTTTTATCTTATGATTTCTCTTACCTTTATTGTTGTTTTGTTGGGTATCTCTATCGATTTCTCTATCAATCTTTTATGAATCTTTATTGTTGTATTTGTTGCGTGTTTAGGATATTTATTGTTGTTTTATTGCACTTTATGGGTGTTTATTGCTCTCATTAATCCGTCTTTTTGTAACTATTTCACTCAACATACAGAAGCTTATGAGTAATTTTTGAATAATTTTTGCTGATAGATGACAAAAGCTTATTGTAGAAAATCTTAAGCTGATAGATGACATGTCCAACAACCTACATATTGTATCTGAAGCTTATTGTAGAAAATCTGAAGCGTATTGTATCTACCTTCAACCTACATATGAGTAATTTTTGGGTAATTTTTGTTGTTTTGTTGGGTGTTTTATAAACCTCAATTAAGCTGGGTAAATTTTGGGTGATTGGGTGTTTTATAAAACCTCATTAAGCTGTTTTATAAAGCTTATAAAGCTGGGTAAATTTTGGGTGATTGGGTGTTTTATAAAACCTCATTAAGCTATTTTATAAAGCTTATAAAGCTGGGCAATTTTTGGGTGATTGGATGTTTTATAAACCTCATTAAGCTGTTTTATAAAGCTCATGAAGTTGGGTAAGTTGACGTATTTCAATTGATTTTAGTTGTTATGAATAATGATTTTATTATAACAGTACCATCAGATTCAGATTCAGATGTTTGACAGTTTATAAAAACAAACAGTCTTGTCAGAAACAGATTCAGTCTTCAGCACCACCACTTAATAAACAGAAGTGAAAACAGATTCAGTCTTCAGCACCACTTAAAAAACAAACAGCACCTAAGTCTGCCTTCTTTGTTGGTCTATTAACTTTTCTCTATTTCCTTATCACCACATCAATCACATCAATCAACTTTTCTTTACTTCAACATCATGTTAGGATCAACTTTTTTACTTACAAGAATAAGGATCAAGTTTTCATTAAGCCAACCACGACGACATGCGATGACTGACGTACTGCTTCATGGAATGTCACCAACATAAATAATAAGGCCCTCAGTAGTAGCCGATGCCATCGAGCTCTCAAGTCCAGTCTGCTACATTAGTGTTACATCAGCTTTACCATAAACCCATTATATGCCGCCACAAGTCTATTCTGTAAAGTATCACAACCCACCAAACCAAATAACTCAAGCTTTTTAGGCTTCTCACAAAAAAAATATTTTTGTTTATTTTATCTCCAAATCTTCCCATATTTTGGGAGGAAATTTTTAGAAAGATAAATAACTCAATTTTTTTTTGTTAGAGAGGGACCCTTAATATATATGTATTTATAATAATGTCCATTTGTAGTTTGTTAGCCTTGATTTGAAGAATTATTTAATAAATCCTAAGGTATGAATTATGATAGAGCTTACTTAAAGAGAGTTTAAATTGGAGAAACATTAAATAGATTCTTTTCTTTCAGTTCCAACATTATATATCTCTTTTTTATGCATATTAACTTTTCTTTACAGCTTTACTTCAATATTACTTTGAATCAACTTTTCTTACTTCAATGGGTTTTGGTGGTTGTAATAGTCTTGGATATTTCTTGACTCATGTATGGAAATCACTTTCCAAATATTATCTCGATCTTTATATGCCTTAGGTTGCACGAAATTAATAATGGGATCCATAAATTTTTGCTCATTTTAAGGCATAAACTTGAGTGTTTATATGCATTTAATCAATTGTTTATGCATTTATAAGAGATATATCAACGGGTATCAGTGATTAACATGTAGTTGCACGACAATTACAACCGCTAATAGATAAGATTATATAACCGTTGTAACTGACTAAAAAGTTATAAGTTAGAGTCTCACTACTAAATAGAAAATTTACGAATTTCCCGTGGGGAATCCTTCGCTATGTGATCGTCACAAATTTGGTGGGTAATTGTTTGTTGGGAACTCAAATAAGTGATAAATTACAAAAGGACTTCTCTTTGTAATTTGTGGATTATTTGTAGAAAAATCTTGGAGTCTACTAGAACCATTGATATTTTGTGGGTGATTCCTTGGCAATATCTCCGTGTTATTTTCTTGGGTCAAAGTCATTTATTTTGTAATGAATCATTAAGCTTAGAATGCTAGGAAGCTCTAAGTAAGGACTCCAAAAGTCTGAGCAAAGGCTTTAAATTATGAGGCCAAAACTGCTTCTGATTCATATTTAGGTAAAATATAGTTAGAGCATCTCCAACAACTTTATAATTTCTCTAAAATAGAGATTCAAAACTTAAAATCTTTAAAATGTTTGTAATTTAACTTCAACAGATTCTCTATTTTAGAGATTTCAACTTCTATTATATTATTAAAATATTCTAAAAATTTATCTTCCCAATACACTTTTAAAAAAATTATATAAACCAATAACTGATTTAACCTCATTGGTGAAAATGAATAAAAAAATAATTTCTTTCTTCATTAATCAAGTTTTAGAGAATTCTCTAAACTTGGAGAATTTTATAGTTTTCTCTATTTTAAGAACAATATAGAGAAGCTGTTGGAGCAATTTAGAGAACAAAAACCTTAATTTCTCTATTTAAGAGAAGTTGTTGGAGATGCTCTTAAGTTTCATAACTAATTCAAGAAGATTTTCATTGTTCTGAAAATCATTCAGAATGTCCCATTGGACCATGCTAGGGGTGCAATCGCATTAATGATCTAAGGTGATATAATCAACATTTGTTTTTTGCACCCCACACCTTATAACTCATATTTTGACTTATCACCTAAATCGAAATCACCAACATCAATATCATCGCAAGCATTAATTGACCTTTCATTAGGCTATCTGCGCAGTGTTCGATTCCAGGTGTCCACAACCATTGTAGCCACTGAGTTTATCAGAACTAATATGTATTACAACTATAACTTCTCGTGACTAATTTGGACAGAATTTACGACATCTATAAAAAGAAAGTTATATATGGAGAAGTTGTGGAGGTGCTCTAATGTTTCTATTCTACTAGCTTGAGAAAAAGTTTTTATAACTCATGATAATTATGAAGTCTATAACTCATGTATCTATTCCTTCTCAATCTCTAATTAATGTCACCTTTGAGCTTTCAAGATATTTCTGCAAATTATTTTGAATATCACAAAATGACATTACAAATAATTAAAACTCACAAAAGTTATTTGGGCCACAATGCATTCCAGCATCTTTGCCTACAAACACACACACATAATTATTTCAAGTTCTATTTTGTACCTAACAATTAATGAAGCATTCTCTTGTTTTGCTGGCCAAAGATGCTTGGTCCATATGTGGAATAGACCAAGGTAACCAACAAAGGAAATTGTAGCACTCCAAACAGACCCACAGGAATACTTGTTACTGCAAGAAGAGGAGCTGCAATCCATGTCACTTTATCTTGAAGCACAAGCGAAAGAGTTGCGCTGAACGCCACCAAGGTAGCCGCTAACGACAAGAACAAGAAGACGAGCCCGATCGTCATTCTCTGTGGCAACGTGTAAAGGAAGTCATCTGCCGAATAGCGTGAAGTCAGTATCCCTAAGAACATCAACACCGAAGTAGCTGAAGAAAATAACGCAATGGCATCTGAGATGATGAAAAGCATAAACGCTCCTCTATCTAAAAACACCGGTCTTCCGTCATTGTTGTTTCCACCGGGGACCGCGAAGGCAACTGCAAATGCCATTGTGACTATCAGTGTTGCAACAACGGTACTTGAAGATGCTGTGTCTTTCATCCATTCTTGGCCTTCTTTAAGCAAGTCTTTATGCTCTTCAAGGAAAATCATTTTAGGAGTTTTATGTTGTTTGTTGTGAGCATTTTTATATGCGGGTTTTACGAAATTAGTTTCGATTTCCTGCAAAAAGAAAAATGTGTTAGCTACTAAGAGCAAATATGTATAAAATAACAACATTATAGTAAGTGTTAAATAGGTATGCATTTAGTATCAACAGTATCATGGTGTTTGTAAGGTGTCACCCCTGGCCTTTGGTCAGGGGTTCGAGTCCCGCTGTGGACAAAGGTGTAGTTTAGGAGTAGAGTAGGTTTGCTGTTCAAAACAAAAAAGGTATGCATTTAGTAAAGAACCCGGCCCTTAATTAATCACCTTGAACCATTGAAGCTCATGTTGCATTCGTAGAGCTGCACCGTTTATATCAATTAGTCGTTCAGCTGGTGCCATCTTTGCAACAATATGTAACGCGTTCTCTTCTGTTGCATCATCAAGGCGACTTGCGAGAAACGCCTTGTGGCTACTCATTTGGTAGACGAGATTATATACTTGTTCCTGACGATTACTGATGGCCGAATGAAATAGAAAAACACCATTGCTAAGAAAAGTAGCCCAAGTTACCCTTGGATATGCTAATATACACTCTTCAATTACCTCATAAATCCCATATTCTACCGCGATAAATATCGTGGGTACTAAGTTCACCCAAATAACCTCTTTGTCATTGGTCCCTTCTATGATCAATTTGCACATCTGCTTTACAAGTTCCTTGGCTTGTCTATGTGTTATTTTCATATCATAGATGTTCATGATTGGTGAAGCTACATTGTCAATTATATATAATGACCCACAGTTAGAGATGATTAATCATAAATAATCGGATAAATTGCCGAAAAAGATAACATAAATGTCCAAATTTGCTAATCAGGGAACATATACTACTAAAAACTTCAGTATTACCGACAGTTATTACCGACTGCTAAAAACACTCAGAAATTTCCGACTGCTTTCCTATGGTTTATACCGACTGTTCTTTTTTATTTTACTTTTTATTTATTTTTAATAAGTCGTCGGAAAACCGTCGAAAAAACAGTCGGAAGGTCGTCGGTAACCCGTCGAAAAGCGGTTAGTAGATGAAACAGTCGGAAAATAGTCGGTAAAAGTCGTCGGAAAACGGTCGGTAAATGAAACAGTCGGAAAACAATCAGTAAAAGTTGTCGAAAAAACCGTCGGTAATTTTACCGACCAGGTTCTTAGCGACACTCATTTCGTCGAAAAATGGTCGGTAAAGCCGATTTCTGACTGTTTTCCAACTGTTTTGGCCATCAGTAACACCCTTTTTTCTAGTAGTATAACTTTTTTTGCCGAGAAAGAACCATAAATTTCAATTTGTAACAAAAATGGGAACCGGTAACCATGTATTGGTTACCGGTTAAAATTCATTGTGGTGGCATTAAATTTTGAAAAAAAAATGTCTAGAAAGGTAACTGTCCAATTTTGCTAATAAAGGAAACCTACATATTGCCACTTGGATATACACGTCAGCAAGTTAATTGTTGACTAACTGGTTAGCAAGTTAATCAGGCCATCATTCCCTTTTTTGTTATAAATTGAAATTTATGGTCATTTCTCAACAAAAAATATACTTTCTTTTGATTGGCAAATATAGACTTTTAGAGCATCCGCAATGGAGGTTCGTTCTGAAGTTCTTCATGGGATTTATACAAGAACCTCCACTGTGGGACAGAGGTTCTTGCTCAGTCACAGGTTCTTATTGAAACCCAGGTGCTTGAACAAGAATCCAGATTCTGTAATAATTTCCTTTTCTGTTAAACAATAATTTACATAAATAAAAATTAGTTAACATACCTAGGTATTGAAGGATCCTCTTAAACCATACTGCAGTTGTAGATTTACAACAAAAAAATTTCTTTGCCGTGTAGATAGATTCCTGAGAAATTATATAATTACAAAAGGACAGGTTAAATAATATTAAAGAGTGGTGGGATTATAATAATATTAAAACTTTACAACAAAACACTATTAAATTAATACAAGCACTACTACAGAATAAGCCTTTTTACACGCCTCATTTTACACGGTTATCAAAAAAAACCGTGTAAAAAACTGGACGGAGAAATTTTTACACAGTTGTAGAGGAAACCTTGTAAAAAAGTGCAAGCATTTTACACGGTTTTAGCTTAAAAACCATGTAAAAATGTATTTGGATCTTTTTACACGGTTTTAGCTTAAAAACGTGTAAAAAAGTGCAATCATTTTACACGGTTTTAGCTTAAAAACCGTGTAAAAAAGTGCAAGCATTTTACACGGTTTTAACATAAAAACCGTGTAAAAATGTATTTGGATCTTTTTACACGGTTTTTGGTAAAAACCGTGTAAAAAGATACATATATTTTATACGCATTTTATTCAAAACCGTGTAAAAAAGTAAGGTAACATTTTTATACGGGTGTTACTAGAAACCGTATAAGAATGTTTGAAGATATAAAATAATATATATATATATAATATGCTTTTACATGCTTAATAAATAAAAACCGTTTTAGAAAAATTCATAAGGAATTTGTTCTTCAAATAAAATAAAAATATTTACTTTAGGCCCACATTTTTATTTAACACTTACTCTATTGAATATCATATTAATGCTCACTTGCTCACCAAGAATACTTCCATAATTTTTTAATAAAACAAATTAAAAAATATTTAACATAATTTTCATCAACCATGATAAAGTTGTAAGTGGTGGAGAATGGTAACAGAATTTTCGTTAACCACGTCAAATAAAATTTAAAAAAACAAAGCATTTAAAATTCTAAAATTTCGTTCCCTCAATTTCCCTCTTCTTTTTCCTCAATTCTTTTGATTCAAAAGACTTGGCGGCTGCAATTTTTTCCCCTTAAACCCTAATGCATTTCTTTAAATTTCCATAGAAACTATAAATTACTTTGATAGTTTGATATAGAACCTGAATTTTGCTCCCCTCCCCTCTGTTCCCTTACTCATCAATGCTGCAAGTTTTCATTTCGACATCGCCCTCTCTTCTAACTGACGTTGCAGGTTTGTTTTTAAAACATTGATCCCGTGGCAATTCAACTTTTTCCGTTTTCTAGATTCTTAGATCTACCCTATTTTTCTTGCCGTTAATTTTTTTATCAAGCAAATCATATTTACTCCTAATGTTTCTGAGTTATGCTTATTCTTAAGAAAATTTATCCTACATTTAATGTTTTCTTGTAGGAATCAAATAATTGCAAAAGCCGCTTATGGTAACTTTCACTTTAAGAGGTCATCCGGTTTTTTACGAGGAGGATTGTGAGTTTTTGTTCTCAAACTCACTTTAATTTTGTAGTTATTTATTGTGTGTTGTAATGATATGAGGTAGGCATAATTTTTGTTGTTGTCTGTATATTTATAACCCATTGTATTCACTTTTCAATGATTTTTTTTTGGGTGTTTCTACTTGTTTGTAGGTTTGGTGTTGCTTTTTTTTAGTACCTATGATGTACAAAAAAATAAAAGAAGATAGACCCTATTTCCAGTGGAATCATGGATTGGAATTGAGAAATAGCAAGCAATATTTGATGAAAAAGTGCTCGCCACAGATGTTATATATGTAGCGGAAAAGGGATTTGTGGATTAGTTGGATGTTGATGTTCAACCGAAGAATAAAGTTTGGTGATTTTAATTTGATCTAAAGGCAATGGATTTTTTTTCCAGTTATATTGATTAGAATTTTGGTTTCTATTGGTTCTCTCTTCATTGTAATTGTAATTATTTGGCACAATAGAATTGGTTTCTTTGCTTTTTTAATGAAGTTCATAAATAATTAATCGAATTTTACTTCTTATTTTTTATATTGTACTTGATTGCATCTCTTTGCATTGCAAAATACACAAGTATAAATAATTGCCTTATACAAAGTTTCTATGACAAACTTTTTTACAGATGACAATTTTAGTTGATGGAAGTTTCCGTTTTGTTGTGAAATTGGCAAAACTAACTATTATATACAACTTTGGATAATAACTGTGTAAAAGAATTAGACATTTTTATACAGTTTTATTAAACAACCGTGTAAAAAGTTCTATCTTTTTACACGGTTCTACATAACAATCGTGTAAAAAGTTCTATCATTTTACACGGTTCTGCCTAACAACCGTGTAAATTTGGATGATTTTTACACGGTTTTTCTCACTTTCTTAGACGGTTTTGCAACCGTGTAAAAATAAGATAATTTTACACGGTTCCAGAACCGTATAAAATAGTCGAAGACCTTTTTAGTCGGTTTTCACTAATAAAATGGTTTTTATTTGATTAACACTTTATATATATATGTTTATATATATATATATGTATATATATATATACATAAGGGTGGGTTCAAATGTGAACCATTAATATATATATATATATATATATATCCCAAATGTACGTATCAAATGAAGGTGAATGATGGTGCGAGAAGTTAAGTTTAACACATGAAGGATGAGAAATGGATCTAAACCGCTGATCGCTTTTAATCTCATTTCCTCCTCCCATGACTGGCGCTTTAGAACGAAATTGATCCAGTACGTGTCATCCTAATATGCACCTACGTCTCATCCAACGTTTGATAACCACTTCTCACGCTAATCTCAAATTTTCACCAGAAACCCAACCCTTATAAAATTCAATCCAACCCATAAAAGAAAATCAATTAAGATGTAGAATTATACCTCATCTTGAACATGTCGTTGACTCCTCTTCTCATCAAGCATAATTTCACTCCCGTCAGGCAAAACTTAAAGAATCAAGCAAAGCAAATACAATGATTTAAAATTCACAACTACCCATTTTGTTAACCATTCATATATATTTTTCTTGTTTAAACGGATACTTTACAATTTTTTGTATAAATATTTCATGGACAAAAGAGGTAGATATCGACAACCCGACCGGTCCATAATTGCCTACCAATTTCATAATGTGGGGGCATCCCTGACTCACTCAGTGGTTGTAGCTATGGGAGCGCCCCAGGGTTCGGACCCAAAACCATTCGATTTTGGACAAACACTATGCACATCCATTACCAACCAACTGAGCTACTCGCCATTGACAAAATTTTTGTCCAAAAATTATTTCGTGGACAGGATTTCAATTAAAGAGAGGTTTACATGAATAGCCGAGACGACCCCAAAATCCAAGTTTGCTTCCGCTGAGAAAGAGTTCAGGTTTTTTAGCTAGCATTACCAGAGATCGTTGCAAGTCCTTTTTTTGTGCGAATGTTGTGTTCGAGTAGTTTTTGGTTAGTTCTAATGCCAATTCTGCATAACAATAAACAAGTTAAAGTTTCCAAGTTATATATAAGAAGGCGATAATCAAATAAGAACCACAAAAATCTTATAAACCATGAGAACCGGTATAATTAAAAACATTTTGTTACACGATTTTTTCTATCGAAAACCTATCATTTAAGATATTATTTCATATTTGCTTGTGTTCACTTTATGAAAAAATACATGAATTTTTTCTTTACTTTACCTCGTGAAACTAAAAATACACGTGTTTTTAGCCTGAATTTATAAACCAGATCCTAGCCATCCATATGCAAGATCGATGGTCAAGATTAAATAGGTAGTTTTCTTTTATATGGGGTAGTTATTTTCAAAGAAACTACCCATTTAATCTTGACCATCGATCTTGCATATGGACGGCTAGGATCTGGTTCACAAGTTCACATTTAAGAACACGATTCACAATTGAAATGAACTATATATATTGCTAGCTAGCTTTTGGAGAGAAGAAAATATATGTATATATGTGTGTACCAAGGAATTTGCCTTCAATGGCGGGAGTAAGCAGATCGCCATTGGCCAAGCTCCGAGCGGGAATCCCTGATGTCGGGGGGTTTAAAACACCTATCCTCGAAAACAAGAATTCAAGCAATTTGTTCTTCTTTCCAAGCCGTGAGGCAAATAACAACGGCGAATTTCCACTCTTATTCTTATGTAAGACTATTTATGGTTTAAAAGAATATGACAACAATAAAGTTGTATCAATTGTATTGCCAACATGAGTAGCAAAATGGAGAGGCGTGTTTTTTTCCTTGTTCTCTGCATCTAGCGCATCACTTATCAAGTTGTCACTAGATAAACTACACAACAAGTTTTTGACAAAATCATGGGACCGGTCCGTTCCCACTGCTATCATTAGCGGTGTCTCCAACCAGATATTGATTGACTTGGTTCGCAGTCCTGGTTGTTCTTCAAAGATGTTCCTCACGGAATTCCAATTATCATCAAAGATAGCTTTGTAAACTACGAGATCGGTGCGTTGATACTCGTATTCGATAATTTTGGTTGGGGCCATTTTGGTTGAGTTAAATTGTATAGTGAGATTTAAGATAAACGTACTAAGCTGCTGGCTACTTATAGATTTAATGTTGCAGCAAATTATAAATTTGGTCCATATGATTCTAAAGTTATTTTAGATTTAATTAGTCGTTACAATCTCTTTTTTCTTAAATAATCCTTAATGGTATGCATATTTTATGGCTTTTTGGTCCAACCACTAGCTAACATGCTTTTTAATCCATATTTAAAATTAAGAAATAGATCATATTGTATTTAATTAATTATTTCTAAAAATTAAAAAGTATACATTAACCCCCGGCCGTATACAAAACCACCCCTTCTCCCATGAAAGCATGAACACTATGCATTCTTCGACTACTAAACATCATAGTGTATATATATAGACATCAAAAACTCAAAATCAAACCCAAACGTAAAACAAATAAAGTCAAACCTAAATCTCAAAACAAAATTTAAAATCAAAATTGAACCCAAATCGAAACCATAAATCACCAAAACTAGAAGGTAAACCCAAACCCAACAAAATACGGTTGTTCCACTGAAATATGTTTTTTGTATTACATATTCCAATGAGAGTCTTTATTAATTACCTTTTTCTTTCGGCGTACTTTATTTTTTTATTATAGACATTGACTATTCACATTGGTATCCGGGAAATGGAATTATCACTTTGGGGAAGGGGGTGGTTATAGTGAATAGCTAAAGACGAAATTAAGGGAGAAATGAGATGCATGGCTGTAATGGTGATGGTATTGAGTCGAGAAGTTGTAGGATAGTGGTGGTGATTGTTTGGAGTAACGAGGAAAAAAGGATGTAGGAAGGGGGGGGGGGGGCATGGGTTTTCATATTTCCATTTTGTCTTTTTGTTAATTTTTTAATTGAAAAAAATGAAAAAAGAAAATTACGGATTTTCTGAAATTCCTAATACTTAAACAGATGTTATGTAACGACTACTAGTAGAGAGACCAAAACATGCCAAATCTGTATACTATAAGCGTGTTTTCATAATAAAATTTTGTAAGGACTAAGTTTAATACAACTTTTAAACTATATAACGGAATCTCATAAAGGTCCATTTTTATATATGTTACATATATACTTTAAAAATCAATTTAAATTCTAATAATGAATTTTGGTAGTGCCGTCAATCATCAATGTTAACGTTGATCCACATATTATCAATATAAATACTAATAATGCATTTCTTGTAAACAAGTTAAAGAATAAAATGAAAGAGAATAAATTTTGTTGCATATTTTGAGTTGGAAAGAAAGTAAAGGTAGTTATTATATGTATATTTTTTCCTTTTTGTGTTTCACGAGTTAGTAAGAGAGAGAAAAAAAAGTTGATATTTTATTTTAGTGAAACATATATTTTTAATTAATCTATATAGAGAGCCTAGTTGGTAAAATATTGGTTTGCTTCAAAATCATTACAAATTTAAGCTTTTACCACGGTTGGAGTGTTTATATTACAATTAACTTCAAGGTTTCATTGGATTAGTCGAGCAATGCGTAATTGAACCAAACCCCTGTGTCACTGGATAACGTTTAGAAATTTCAATATAGGGTCATGTTGCTTATTGGACCCCTCCATATAAGTTCCATGCTTATTTGTGTCAACGTCAAACTTGTTTTACATATTCATGCTATATGATTTAACCCATGAAAAGTTCAAATAACATTCTTCGCTAAATCTTCTTCTTCCGACAAGATTAACTCTAGCTTTTCTTTGTCTACTAACTTTTCCTTGCTTTATTATCACGACACAAATCAATTTTGCTTCACTCCAATTTCATTGGAAGCATTGGCCTTTTTTCTTAATTTAATTGTATAAGGATCGATTTCTCGTTAGGCCAACCATAACAATGTGAAATACATCTTCATGACACGCCACCAAGGTAAACCACATCATCCTACCATTTCGATATAAGTGTTGAAAAAATTCATAATTTATTTTGTGTTACAAAATAAAAAGGCTCGATAAAATTATATAAGTCACTTTTTGATAATTAAAGTTTAATTAGTTATAGTTATTTCAAATAAAGTAATTGCTTATAAACATATATATTTTTATATAAAATAAAATATTGCTTTATTGGTTTTTATTTTAAAAGGGATAACTCAATTATGAAATGAAAGTACTTATAAAATAAACCATTCGTACATCAACATAGGTACAAGTATCCACTTTTGGTGTTATTTGATTTATTCTTAATTCAATCACTTCATGAACACTGCTAATCTTTTAGGAATTTGATATCAATATTCAATTGTCTTTCCGTACCGCTTTTGTTTTCTAAAGTTTTATCTCCGTCACATAAGTTATGGCATTAACTTAATTTAGGGCAAGATTTAACGACTTTTACTGTTTTCGTTCGTTTGCTTTACTACTACTTTTGCTTTTCAAGGGTTTTAGGAAAATAGCTTCAATCATGGTGATTCTAGGTGCTTTTGCCTTTTGCTTTTTTTTTCCTAGGTTAATTATGAGATATTTTTCACCAATCAATGTATCACCGACGTCGTACACACTTATAAAAACCATTGACAAAAGTTGAAAAACTTATATTGTAAATGATCCATCGTACATCAGCCAAAGATAATATAGTAGAAGAAGAACACGAAACCCTTGATCGAAATGGGAATTTTGACTAGTTCCACTGTTAAATTAATGGAAGCCTTTTACCTACAGTTTTTTTTTTCTAGGAAATTCGTCGCTAAAGGAGTCATTTATCAGAAAACCGCCACAAAAGTTGGTGGATAAATTGTTAGTGGAAAACTCAAATAAGTGATAGATTATCCAAGATGTATATATGTTATGGGTGATTCGTGGGTAATCCTTGGAAAGCATCATATTCTATGCGTACCATCGATATTTTGTGGGTAATCACCAACGGAAACCGCGATGGAATGACGGTGTGGGTCCTGATGTGGTGCCTTCGTTTTACTATTTTATAAGTGTGGTGGGATGAGAATTGAGCAAGAAGGTGTGGAAGGTGTTCGATCATTTAACACTTGTGCATATACTAGTTATTAAGAGTCCGGGCTTTGCACCGGGTTATAAAATTTAATAGATTTTATTATAAGTAGTAAGATGGGTTTATATGAAACATAAGTTTGTACATATGCTGTCATACAAAATATTAGTATGAAGGACTTCATGCATTGTGTTGGGTGTTTATCTATATGTTTACAGTAAAAAAGAGGTATATAGTGCAACTGGTGTCTATTTTATGTCGTTATATTCAAGTAAGAAACTATAGAATTGATTTCAAAGGGTATATATAATGGCCATTTTGCCCACTAATTTAAGGGATTAATGGATGTCCGTTAACATGAGAGACAAAATTCATAACAACTCCATATTTGAAGGTTTATTTTGTAATAAATTAACTTTAAATACCAAATCTATAACATTTGACAAACCTAAGGGACCAAAGCTTTGGAAAAAATAATCATGTCTTATGAATAGTTTAATGAAATTATTTGATAATTTTCTTGATTAAAGTTATAATAATTTATAATCAACCAAAATAAAATGTTTTGATAAAATAAATAAAGATAGTAAAAAGTAACAAAATATTAATTATGTAATTTGTGAATAAAAAATATAAAGAATGATTTACTATAAGTAGACATATCTAATTTAATCAAATATTTTTTGGGATAATTAACTAATAAGTTTAATAAAATTGGATGGAAGGATGAAAATGGAACGAAGAAAAAATATTTGATTAAAAGAAGTTTCTAAAATTAGAAATGAAAAATGTAATAAACATCAAACAATAGGGACCAGAATGGTAAGTTAGTCAATTATTTTATTAATTAGAGTAAACTCTAATTTTGGTCCCTATGGTTTATTAAATCTTTGAAAGTGGAACCTATGGTTTGATAACTCTAGAAATCGTCCTCATAGTTTATGTTTTGCTTTGAAAATGGTCCCCAACATTAATTTCATTAAATTTCTCTATTGATGGTAAGGGTATATTTGTCCAATTAGATTTTCCTTAATTATCCTTAAGATATTAAATAATATAATATAATATAAACTAATTAATTGTATAAGTTAAATGTTTTTTAGTTTGATATTTTGAAAAATATTCATTTTAGCTATTATGTAGCGGTTTTATTTCACTATAGTAATTCTCGTCACCTTATTATTGCATTTTAGTGCACTATTGATTTTCTTAATATTTTTAAAATAACCGAAATATTTAAAACTTATTTTTGTATACGTTCATTACAATTTATATTTGATAAAATGACCACTAGATAAAATTTAAAATTTAAAATATATATTATTTAAATACAATGTATGCATAGTAATTTATATAACTATGTAAGTTATTTGTTTTTTAGTTTAATATTTTCAAATATATTCCTTTTAGTTATTATTTATCTGTTTTATTTCAATAATTTTAATTTTGTCACCTCATTAGTTATTATTGCACTTAATACATTATTAGTTTTCTTATTTTTTAGAAACTAATAGTTATAATATTTTCATAAAACTTATTTTTGTATATATACTTCATTAAATTTCTATTTAAAAATTTAATTTACAACTAGATGAAATGAAAATAATACAAAAAGTATATCATCTAAATATAAAGAATATATGCAAAAGTAAGTTTTCATAAAGTATTATAACAATTATTTTTTAAAAAATTAAAGAAAATTAGTGATGCACTAAAATACAATAATAAGTTGACGAGAATTAAAATAATAAAATGAAACCAATAAACAATCATTAAAAAAATCAATATATTTGAAAGCATCAAACTAAAAACATATATTACATGATTAGTTAGTTTATAGTATATTTTATTATTTAATTTTTTAAGAATAATTATGGAAAATTTAATTGGACTAATATGCCCCTATCATCAATAGAGAAAATTAATGAAATTAATGATGAAGGACCATTTTCAAAGCAAAACATAAACTATGGGGGCAATATTTAGAGTTATTAAACCACAAGTCCCACTTTCAAATATTTTAATAAACCACAAGGACCAAAATTAGAGTTTACTCTATTAATTATTTCCCATTAAAAAACAAATTTTAGCTGTTTTTAGAAGTTGGAGTTAAAATGTATAAAAGACAAAATGGCATAGTTGTAATTAAAGTAACTTTGAATGTAAATTCCACATTTTTCCTCACAAATGTATGGTATGTATAATATCCATAGAAAAAGTGTATAATAAATTAAAATTAATAATGAATACGCAAAAATGAAGAATATGCAAAAACGATGAAATTATCTTCAAATGCTTGATAGATAGGATCACTATTTTTTATGGCAAAAGGCAGAATTTGTTAAAGAAAGCGTAAAGGCAGAAGTTATTAAACCAAGCTAGGTAGCGATTGAGAAATACAAATAATAACAGTGTTTTTATAGGATTCCTAAACCAATCTTTTCGAAAAAGGTTTTTACCATACTTCGAGACTTAACATTATTGGACCTCTATAAGGTCTTACAGTGGCACGTGCCACCGTATTATTTGTCCAACGAAGGGTAAAAATTTTTGTTTTGTTGAGGTGCAATCGTATCATTTTGGAGAGTGTTACTGTATTATTTTCGAAACTTCAAGGGGTGCACCCAAAAAAAAATTGAAATCAACCAAAAACCGAAAAATTCTCTCGAAACCAACCGAAAAATCGAAAAATTATCTCAAAACTAACCAAAAAAACTAAAAAAAAATCTCTCGAAACCAACCAAAAACCCAAAAAATTCTTTTAAAATCAATAAAAAAAACCCAAAAGCCCATCTCCTTTCGACAGAAAAATAAATAAAAAATAATTCATCTAAATCAACAAAAAGGAAACTTAAACATCTCACTAAAGCAGCCAAAACATTAAAAATAATCTCTTTGAAATCAACCAAAACCATAATTTGGTATCACCGTTTTAGACCCGCCCCTAAGATTAATTGGTTAAATGTAGCATCCAAACCATTTTCAAGATGAGGCCAATTTTTACATTCTTGTCATTAAATCATACTAGACTTCTGGTTTTCTATATAAAATCACTAAGTAGATTTTCTTATTTATGCCCAAATATTAGAAAATTGATTCCCAAAAATACCCAAAAAAACTAATATATAAAGGTTAATCAGAGAACTCTTGAAAGAGAGGAAATGAAAATTGTGATCCAAAAAGGGGACGAAAATTTTAATTACAAGGGGGAGAAGAAAGCACGCACGGATAGAGTCTATGATGCGGGCCGAGCTGTGGAAGAGATGGACTTGACGTTTCTGGAGGCCCATGATCGGTCCAACTTCAAACGGGCATTACTTTCGCTCCGGTTGTCCGTTTTGGACAATCCACATGTCGAATCGAAGCTTGAGATAGGGAGCACGCCTGGGTAGGCCTCGTACGGACTTTTCGTTCGCTAAAAACGCTGTTTAAGTGTCGTTTTGGACATTTTTATGTTTTTTTGTTGTTTTGGGCTTTTGTTTTTGGGCTTTAATGTTCGGCCTGTGACTTTTGTCAGGCCCGGTTCGTTTGGCCTTCTATTTAGGGTTTAATTTTGTGATTTGGATGACAGTTAATTAATCTGATAATTATCGTTTCTCTCCCAATTCTTGAATTCTCTATTAGGGTTCAGGTTTTGAAGCCTAGGGTTTGGTATTCAGGGGCGGAGGCACGTTGTAACAAGGGTTAGCAATTGCTAACCCTCAACCTTCCAACTTCTTATATATATATATATATATATATATTGTAGTTTATATATGGGTTATCAAGCAGGAGGAGTAAGGCGGTGGTATGTAGGAGGTAAACTGTTTTGATAGGTCACTATATGAAAATAATCCACAAAACTTTAAAATTACACTTTGTTTCCTTTTACTTTGGTTACTATATGAAAATAATCCTCAAAACTTTAAAACTTTACAATATAATCCAATTTATATGTTCAAAATTTTAAATATTCATTTCATCTAGTTTGATTATATTTTGCCTGTTTCGTGTTGGCTTTACAAAACGCAATAAATAGTAGATTGATATTGTTTTGATAGATTTATATTTGTTGATTTTAAAATCTTATTGTTTACTTATTTTAAGTAACTTAGAGAGGTCCATACAAGTATTTTATCTAAGTTACTCTAATTTGCTATTTTAAAAACATTGATTTAAAATTTTTATTTACTTATTTTTTTGCTCCTCCTAGTTTCCAATCCTGGCTCCGCCCCTGTTGGTATTCTACGAATCAACAAGCCTTAGAAGAGGTTGAACACGGTATTCGTTGAATCAACGTGTTCGGTCCTTGTTTTACCCATACACGCTACATCAGTCTAACCTCTAGAAGGTCAATAATTCATACAAACTTAATCAAACTAATTTAATATTTGACATAAATATTATACATTTCATAATAAGAAGAAAACACTAATGAATCCTTCGGTTGTTCTGCTTGCGGAAAATGCTTGGTCCATACGAGGAGTAGACTAGCTCCACCAATAGAGGAAATTGCAGTAACCCAAACAAACACACGGGAATACTCGTTGCAATAACAAGTGGAGCCGCAATCCATGTAACCTTATCCTGAAGCACGAGTGCAATCGTAGCACTAAATGCTATCATTGTTGCTACCAATGACAAGAATAAAGACAGAAGTCCAATCGTCATTCTCTTTGGCAACGCATAAAGGAAGTCACTTTCTGCATATCTTGAAGTAAGTATCCCTAAGAACATCAACACTGACGTGGCAGAAGAAAATAATGCAATGGCATCTGATACGATGAAAAGCATAAACGTTCCGCGATTTAAGAACAGAGGTTTCCCATCGTCTTTGTTTCCACCTGGGACCGTGAAGGCGGCTGCAAATGCCATTGTGACTATGAGTGCCGCAACCACAGTACATGAAGATGCAGTGTCTTTCATCCATTGTTGTCCTTCTACAAGTAACTTTTTGTGGGCATCAGTGAAAACCATTCTTGGGGTTTTCCCATTTTTGTTTAAAGCTTCTTTATAAGAGGGCTCTATAAATTTTTCAACTTCCTACATAAAAAAATGCATGGTATTTGTTAAGGAAAAAATTGAATTGTCTAATTGAAGTTGATAGTTGTTGCCCGTTTTAGGGACAACAACTGTCGTCATCTCTTAAGTTATGACTTCACTACGATCACCTGAAACCATTGAAGCTCACGTTGCATTTGTAAAGCTGCACCAGTCACAACATTAAGTCGATGAGGGGGGCTAACTTCGCAGCGATGTGTAATGCGTTTTCATTTTCTTCACCATCAAGTTGAGTTGCCGCGAATACTTTGTGGCCAGACATTTGGTGCACGAGATTGTAGACTCGTTCTTGGCGATGTTTGATGGCTGCAAGGAACAAGTAAAAACCTCCAACATCATACCAAATTATGCCAGGGTAAGTTAATATGCATTCCTCAATAAGCTCATGTGTCCCATATGTAACTGCTGTAGTTATTGCAGTTCCTAGAATCTTCCAAGCTATGTCATGATCAACCTTTTCAATGACAATCTTGCATATAGAATTTACAAGTTGGCTGCTCTGGATGTTATTTACTTTGATATCATGGATATTCTTGATCAGTGGAGCTACACAGTATGTGATCCAAAGTTAAACATATATGATATAGAGGGAGGTTAATGGAAAACCTAAAAAACGGAAAACTGAGAAACACCCTCGTAACCTTTCATCTGAATTGTATGCACTTGTGCATAGATGTAAATTAAGTTGATTTTTTGGTTTTATACACATATACATATTACAAATTAATTCTATATACATAAAGATATACGATACAAATAAAAGGTTACAAGGTTATTCCTTAGTTTTTTTTTTTGTTTTTGTTTAACTTGACCCATTATTAAAATAAACAAAACTACAAAGATGAAACCAGAGTCTAGCTAGAAGTATGTTTGAGTTTTACTATATAAAAGAGAGATATATAAAATATACTTCAAAAAGAAAAACTAAAATCATTAAATTCATAGCTTACCCACATATTGAAGTAGAGTCCAAAATCCAGCAGTAAACTAGATAAGAGAAAAAAAATAATCCAAAATGATATATATAAAAAAATTATATCAGATCCCTCTTGTCTCTAGTGGTATTAGATAAGGGATCTTTCAATATCATGAATATTTTTACGTATAGAGATTATTTAAATAATTTTTTAATTCTTCAAAATCTTTGTTTAAAATGAAGAAAGTAGGTAACACGTCAACAACTCCAATTAAATTTGGAGATTTAGTACTACAAGATTACTAGTTTTATATATTAAATAATATCAATAAATTTACAATCAGATGTCGAACAAATTAATGAAAATATAATTTTTATTAAATGTATATAATACTCTAATAATTTAATCAATGCTATTATTTTCAAAATAGGATCTAGAAGATGATGGACTTAGATGCAATATTTTAAACACCGGGTTGATCCGGCCGGTCGAATCGGTTGAACCAGGACCAGTAAAGAGATTGGTTCAAATATGACCGGTTTTATGACGTTTTAAGGACCACAGTAAACCGATCGGTTTATTGATTAAACCGGTTGAACTGGTGGAAAGAACCGGTAAAAAACCGGTTAACCCAGCGTTTTCTTAAAACTTATATTTTTTGAGTTTTTAAAATATTTTTGGATTGATGTAAAACTTGTTATTCTGTGTTTTTTTTAATGTTTTTTGATTGATTTACAACGACACCAAATTCTTGGTTTTATGTATAAATGTATCTACGAAAATAGAAAATACATACAATGCTTGAAACAGGTCGAACCGGTGATTGAACCGGTCGAACCAAAAATCGGTCGTCACATCAGTTCAACTAAACAACCACTTTTTAAAATATTGCTTAATTAAATGGATATTCTTTATGTGATTTTAAATTTTAATTTTCCGTTTTGGATAATGAAATCACAAAAATCCGTACCTTGCTGAAAATACTCATAAAAACGTTGACTTTTGTAGCTCCTTGACTCTTCCTCACATGTATCACTTGCATCAAAGAATACAAAATTATAAACAATTACACATTAGTCTACTACTCTTCATGGAAAACTACACAGAAATCCGCAAGAATTGTTTTTTTAGAAAATTAGAGTTTCTCAATTATAGAATTATTTTTTTTTGGATTAACGTTTCCGACGAGTTTCCTGGTGAAATAAAAAGTTTTAACATTATATCATCGATTCATCGTGATGAAACCAAAGTTATAAGGAGTTAAGGATGAATAGAGGAGGAAGAGCTAGAGAGATTTACATGAATAGATGAAACGCCCCAAAATCCAAGTCCGCTTCCACTCGGAAAAATTTCCGGTTTCATAGCTAATACTTGCAAAGCCGTTTGGTTGTTCCTGTCGTATTCTAGCACGATGTTTGGGTGCAATTTGATTATGTCTAACGCCACATCTGCATGTTTAGAAATAACCGTTAAAAAATTGAAAAACTGAAGAACACGTAAACAGTTATATATTAAGATTCCTCAGTTTTTCATTTTGGGATATTCCACTTCACTATATGTTTAGTTGGTACTTTTATTTGAACCTCTCTCCTAAAGCTTGATAAATAATAAGGAAAATTAATCAAATAATAAAATAAACATTCAAATTTTGCAGTCCATTTTTTTCCTGTTTTTAGCCAAATAACACTACATCCTTACTTTTTAGCTCGTTAATTAGTCAATACACACAAAAGAAATGAATCAGGTCAATTTTCCTCATTAAAAAATATTGTGGACCCCGGTCTGCAATTTATATTGAAAATGATTAGATGGTTATTTTTTTTTTTTCTATTAACGAGGTCTCCAGATTACCTACCAAAACGTTACGGATGTAGTGATATTTGGATAAAAGTGAGAGATAAAGATCTGAAACTAATTACCATAGAATCCGGCCATAATCGTAAGAGTAATGAGATCGCCGCCGGCAACTCCGGTGTACGGACTAGTCCCTTCCTCCCCCGGTAGTAAATCCCTAGTTACCGTCAACAAGTACCGAAGCGTCTCCTTGTTCCCATGCCACGCCGCCAACTTCAACGGCGAATTACCGTACGGATTCGCAACTCGAGTCATATCCGAATTCCGCTCCACCAGAAGCTTCGCATCGATCGTGTTCCCAACCTTAGCGGCATAATGAAGCGGATTGTTTCCACCGTAACTCGTCACAAACAGCTTATCAGACGCACCAACCGCAACGATGCGGTCCACGAGCTTCCGGACGAAATCGTGAGACCGGTTCGTTCCGACGGCTATGATCAACGGAGTCTCCCACCAGTACGTGATCTGCTTCGTCATTAGCTCCGGACCTTGTTCGAAGAGTTGACTTACGGAATCCCAATCGTCAAGCAACGCAGCTTTGTAGATCGGAAGATCGCTGATTACGTAATCGTACTTGGTCATCTTTTTGTTGAATTCGATCGTATGAACTCGACTGGATCAGTGGGGTTTTGTTTGAAGGCAAGAACGTATGTTTATGATGTTAGTAAAATCATGAGAAACTCTAATCAATTAGAAAATTTAAATAGAAGTTATTTTAATGAAATTTGGTGGAAAAAATGTCATCCATACAAGATATATATAATTAAATGTGAACAATTATATTGGTCAACCTACAAGTGAGAAGACAATCACCAGTGAGAAACAGTTGCATTAAAGACTTGTACATATGCATTCAATAAGAAACAATAATTTACAATAGGACAAATAATGTATGGGCTTTTGCTGGTCTTTTTAAGGGTGGTAACATTTTTGGGGCTTATGGTAACATTTTTGGGGCTTATGAATGGGATCCCTGTTTTTGGGTTGGTGGTTGTCATAGACTAGGATGCCCCCTACCCTAGTCAAAAACTGTAGTTAATTGGGCTCTGGGTCTAGCGTAAGTTGGACAGGTTCAACGGCAAATTACTGAGCTGCCTGTAGATGCCTAATACCGCCCGGAAGGTTTTCATATGCGTGAAAATCGTGCCATTTTGCCAATTTTACCTTTCCCTAAAAAGGAACTCTAAGGGTGTGTTTACTAACAACTTAATGAGCTTAATGGGGAAAATGGCTTATTCGCACAGACATACAAGGGTGTTTACTTATGACTTAATGGTACAGAAATGAGCTTATTCGCTCAGCACATGGGGTACTGTTGTCCCCATTCAGACAACTTGTAGACAAAAATACCCTTGTTTCTTCAAAAGGGGTTGTCTTTTAAAAGACTAGCTATACCTCCTTTCTTTCGTTCACGCATCTAAACCCACCAAAACCCTATTCTTCCCTCATCCTGAAAAACCGCCGGAGAAAGTCTATTCCGGTCAAGCCCATCTCGGAAAACCGCCGGAGAAGAAAACCCAGAATACCATCGCTGACCATGGCATGAGGAGGATTGAACAATCTTGGAAATGGTGGGGTAGAAGCCAGTCGGCAGGAGAAAAATAATTAAACTAATGAGCAAATGATGAAGATTGAAGTAAATGAGTCAAGAACAAAGATAATTAAATTGAAAAAAAAAATGATGAGGATAGAAGAAGACGACTAGGGGGAGGCAGAACCTAGTCGCCTGGAGGAGCAATTAGAAATGGTGGGTTTTTGAATAGTGTGTATCATCATTATCTCCATGGTTTGTCTATAGTTAAAAAGTAAATTTTATTTTGGTTTAATTTATAAGACTTTTTGGAACAAAAAGTTCAAATGGTAAATCAATATCTTATGGTCTCTAAAATCATGAATTTGTTGAGTTTTTTTTATTATTTTTTTATTTTAAAGATTCCATAAAGAACCTCTTGGATTATATCACTGAATTAATATTTGGAATTTTGAATTTTGTGTTTTGTATATATAAATTTGCTTAATAAATAAATAACAATTTTTAAAACAGCTTATAGTTCATACTTAAGGGTAAATCAGTCATTTTTAACATTCAGACAGTAGATTCAGAAAAAAATGGTAAACACCAGCATCAATTTATCCAGACAGACAAATTTATCTAGACAGACAACTTTATCCATACAGGACTTAATGAAAAATTTGGTAAACAACCCCTAAATCTACTACGTCAAACAAATAAAAACTTTTAATCTATGATGATCAAAGACTAAAAGATTTTATTTGTATAGAGACTTTTAGAATACAACAAAAGAAGAAATAATCCGTTTTGGGACCATTCATGATTCCCGTAAAAAACAAAAACTCGTTTATCCAAAGACAGCTAAATGTTTTGGGACGATTCATAATTCAGTACACAAATTACAGAAGTCTTATCACCACAAATTTGAAGCTTGCTATCATTAGTTTTGGTTAAGTAAGACCACCTAAGACCATCAACATCAATGCAATGTCCTTTCAAAATAGTCACAGTTTTCTAATAACGTCTCATATCAAAAAAAAAAAAAATATTTACATGTTTTAAAAGTTGTTCGGCTATGTTTGGCAAACTAGCTGATAAGTTAACTTATGACTGATAAGGTAACTTATGACTGATAAGGTAGCTGGTGACTGATAAGGTAGCTGATGACTGATAAGGTAGCTGATAATAAGTTACGTTTGGCAAAAACTAGCTGATAAGGTAGCTTATGACTGTAAAAGGACAAAAAAAGACATGTTTGAAAATTAGTGGTGTAAAACTTAGCAAGGGTATATTTGGAATAAAAAATAAAAAGTCTCATAAGTCACCAAAAGGTTAGTGAGAGTAGCTTTTCAAAAAGCTAACTTATAAGTTAACTTATGGTCATCCAAACATGTACCTGACTTATAAGGTGACTTATAAGCTAGCTTATAAGTCACCTTATTTTTACCAAACAATGCCGTTACCACTTATACATCCTCAACCACTTTATACTTTACATTTACATGTAGCTCATCGATGTTACCTTTTTCTTTCTCTATGGTCCCCAAATTAAAGAAGAGTAATTAATATGTTAAGTTTGAATATTTTGCCTCTTTATAATTCTTTGTACATATAATAAAATGTTTTCCATAAATGATATGGATTATAAAGATAAATAAAGTTTGATACTATTAAAGAAATTGGTTCCGAAAGAATCCTCTCTTTTTCCACAACATAACTTCATTGAGTTATCTTGAGATCCTATTCGACTCAAAATAAACATAATGCAACAAATATACAAATTGACAAAAAAAAAAAAAAATTATGCGATTTTCTTTTGCCAAGTCAACAACTTTAACGTATATATGCATAAAACATTATGAAATTTTCTTTTGGTATGATATTAATTTTTATATACGCTTAATTTTTCTATTGTTTAGTTAGCATTATGACTTTTCAATGATAATACCATCTTGTGAGATTAAATATTAATAGGAAATATTCTTTTTCAGTACTTTAGGCATTCAGATATATACCTTTGCTAGCTAAAGCTGAAATTTACAATATTATTACACATATATATCTTATAATTTTTCTTTAACATGTATATGTTTCATAAAGTGAAACATATTGTCATGAATGTTTAAATTTTTTTTTAACTTTTATCGTATAAATGAAGAAAAAGAAATATATATATATATATATATATATGGGTGGGTTCAAATGTGAACCACGTTTTGATTGTGAACGTGAGGACAGCCGAGAGCGCGACACGTGGCGGATGACTAGGCGCCACGTCAGATCCACGGCGAATGACTAGGCGCGATTCATGGGAGGGCATTGAATTAAAGGGGGGACCACACTCAAAGCCGCCACGTGTCTCGCTCTCGGTTGTCCTTACGTTCGCAACCAAAAAGTGGTTTACATTTGAACTTTCCTCTATATATATATATATATATATATATATATATGTTTAAATGTGAACTCAATTTTAGTTGTGAATTTGACGACCACTAATATCGCGTCACATGGCAATATCCATTCTGGATATTATGCATTATTCAGAGTGAATAAAGCTTAGACGCATTTATTCGCTCCGAAAAATGCATGATATTCAGAGTGAATATTGTCACGTGAAACGATTTTAATTAATGGTCCTCACGTTCATAATGAAAAATGAGTTTTCATTTAAACTTTTCTACATATATAAAGAATTTCTTGGTGTGCATATTTTTTTTGAAACAACAACACCAATCAATCCACAAGAAGCTAGAAATAACCAACCAAGGAAAATTACACAAAAACCGAGTTACAACACCAAGCAATCCACGAAATCGAACTACCGAGACAAATTCTATCAATAAAACAAATGCAAAACACGTTGATTCTTTAAGTGTACTTGAGGTCAAACCAATGTCAAGCCTCCCATATTTGCTATGTATACATCAATATAAGTAGCTAGCTATATATCGTACTTAAATGTTAAATCTAAACATATACACATACAAATAAATCACCTTACCAAATTAAACGATGAAGAAAGAAGATGAAAGCTTCAATCATCTACTTCACGAAGCTGCGTATCATGACGATTGGAAATCCGTAAGCAAAATCTTGAAGAACATCCGGAACTTCGAATCGATCCAATCAATGACCAGAAGGAGACGCCGCTAATGTTTGCCGTGGGAACAAATCGGGCCCATCGTTTTGTCCAAAGGCTGGTGTCCAATCTTTCCAATGATCACTTGATTGATGAAGCACTGGCTGCAAAGAACGTCCGAGGAGACACCGCGCTCCATTATGCCGCTACGGTAAGAAACGTGATTGATTTTACTTTATTGGTGTCAAGATCTTCAGATCCGGTAAAGCTAGCCTTCCGTAAGAATGCGTATGGAAGAACGATTTTGATCGTTGCCGCGTATCAAGGAAAGAAGAACAAAATGCTTGAATTATTGTTTTCTAAGATAGGCGTTTTAACACGCCCGAGATCGGCGATTCTTGATGAGAGCTGGCGTAGTCGTGATCTCCTTGGTCCGGCCATTGAAGGCGAATTCATCGGTACACATATATAATTTAAAAATTCATACCTATGTATATTGTTGGGTCCGTATTTATAGGGTCCGGGTTCCAGCATTAGCCACGTCAGAGGTATAAGGTGATTAAGGGTAAAACCTTGGACACAAGGGATTCCTTTTGTCCTAGTTTTGTTAAACCCTTTGATCCTAACATATATGTACATGACTTAGGATAATGAGAGCAAGTTGTTTTCATTAGGCCCGTTAGACCAACTTTTTACATTTGAAGCTTGACAATAAAAAGTATTTTTGTTGGGAAGGTTTGGAATTTTTCCACCTTCACAATGTTTTGCTGTGAAGTTTCAACAGTAAAAGTTTGGTCTTATCTTACAACCTTATTTGTGAGTATGTGTGTGTGTGTGTTATATGAGAACGCTAACCATTTAAGGAAAATAAGAAAAACTTCGTCGATGTACAAAATCCCATATGCTTCACGTACAAAAATCAGATATATATAATTCAAGTATATAATCATATATGATTCACGTACAAAATCATATAATATTTACAAGACTTTGCTCGCGACTTTAAGTCGGAAAAAGTCTTTAGTGTCCAATTTTTATCCGTTAGTGTAAGATCACATGTAATTTCGTACATGAGCAAAAATTTTCGCTTTCTCGTTTTAACCAGTTTCTATATATAACATGGAAAGTAAAAGTTGTTTCTTGTTATGCAGACATAGCACTAAAACTAGTCACGAATCACCCGGAAAATATCCTATCCAGTGGTTATAACATTGCACGAGCTTTGAATAAGCTAGCTACAAATCCTAAATTCTTTGTTAGCAGAAGCAAACTTGATTTTATTCGTAAAATCATTTATTCATGTATATATCTCTACCTCGTTAATTACTCGTATATATATAGAGAAAGGTTCAAACAAGAACAAAGTCAATTTGCAAGAACAAAGGAACAATTCTAGATCACAATGTGGGCCCATGTGGGTCCCACATATTAAAAAAATGTGGGACCCATCTGAATCATATATGATTGAGTAAAATACATTTTTGGTCCCTGTGGTTTGACAAAAGTCTCACTTTTGGTCCCTACAGTTTAAAAAATACACATTAGCCCCTGCAATATGCTATTTTGTCCGATTTTGGTCCCTCTGACTAACGGCTGTTAAATGAAGCCGTTAGTTCAAAGGTAGTTTGGTCTTTTTATCTTATTTTTGTCTTTTTGCTATTAAGAAAATATATTTCTTTTCTTTTTCCTATTGAGCACGTGTCCCCACAACACCCATACATTTTCTGTCTCTTAACTCTCTCTAAAAGCTGCAACTATATCTATATCTATATATATATATATATATATATCATCTTCTTCACCTCCCTCTTAACTCCATTTCTAAAACCTGCAACTATATATATATAGCTTCTAGGGTTTTCTATTAAATTTTGGTTATGTAACCCTGCAAAAACTAGATTAATGTACTTTTGTAGATAATTTTTGGGTTTTAACTTTTAATTTTGTTTTTTCTTTTTTACCCAAAAAAGGCCAGATTAATGGGTTTATTACCCCAAGTTATCTTGATTTTATATTTCTTTTCACATAATTTCTTAGATTTTTCCACTATCATCTCCTTTTCCTTTAAAAAATGGTAATGATTTTTATTCATTTTTTCCATTAGTTAATAGATAAAGAAAACCATCAATATAATCAAATAAGTTAACATAATACAATAATTATAAAAACTCACAACCCAATTATGTTTCTCACAATCTCACTAATATTCTGAAAAAAAACAAATACACACACATGTATATATATATATTTAAAACCCATTTTTATGGAGGAAAAAAACACACACACATTACCCATCACCCACCACCACCCATTTTACCCACCATCACTACCCACCACCACTTATTTTACCCACCATCACCACCACCACCCTTAGCCGGTGTCCTGATGGTACATGAAAATGGGCTACATTGAGCTCGATTTTAAGAGAGAAATTTGGGGGATTTGGTAGGGTTTGAGTGTGTTGATATTCAATGTGAAAATTGTGTAGGTTCTAGATTATGTGGATGGAGATTTGGGGTTGTATTTGGATTTGGGGAAAGGGTTTTGAGGGTTTATGGAAGAACACTTTTTCTTCTTTTTTTCTTTTTGCTTCCAATAAATGAATGTGTTAATGGGTTGGTGAATCCATTGGAGATCTTTATATATCGTAATTGTTTTTTTATATGTATATATTTATATATATATATATATATATGTGGGGGGGCGGCGTGGTGGGTAAAGAGTGGGTGGTGGTGATGGTGAAAATGGGTGGTGGGTGGGTTATATATATAGTTATATATATATATATGTGTGTGTGTAAGTGGGGAAGAGAATGATGAAAGAGAAAAGGCCAAAAAAAAAAAAGAAATTGTCCACATTTGGTCCCTGTGGTTTGCTAAAAATGGAGAAAGACGAAAGTACCCCTGAACTAACGGTTTTATTTAACGGCTGTTAGTCAGAGGAACCAAAATCGGACAAAATAGCATATTATAGGGGCTAATGTGTATTTTTTAAATTGTAGGGACCAAAAGTGAGACTTTTGTCAAACCATAGGGACCAAAAATGTATTTTACTCTATATGATTTTTTAATAAATGGGACCCACATGGGCCCACATCAATGTGTGGCTCAAAATGGTTCCTTTATTCTTGCAAATGGAGTTGTTCTTGTATGAGCCTCCCTCTATGTATATATATATATAGAGGGAGCATCAAATGAGCACCCATTAAATATTGCACACCTTTAGAACTAATCTAAGCCCTTGAAATCCTAATCTAACGGTTGATATCATCAGGGTGCAAAACTGTTAAGTTCAGAAATTAACCAACCTTAAATGAAATATATGGACGCACATAAGGGCAATATGGGGAAATGAGATTTCATTTTTAAAATAGGAAACTAATCATCTTCCCTATTCTCTCGCTCCCTCATCTATAACTCCCATGAAGGTCGGAATCTTCAGGAATCCGGCGATTTAGTTGCATAATCCGGAAAGTGTTTTGAAATCGATATACATTTTCCATGCAAAAAATAGCGGAGAACAACGAATTTAAAGCGTATGCACAACTGCAGTTTGGTTAAATGCAGGAGTTAAAAGTGTATGCAGTTATGCACATCTTCGGTTGGGTTAAGTAGGTTAAAAGGGTATGCACAACTGCAGTTGGGAGATTAGAGAGGTGTGATGATTATGCCCATATGCAGTTGGGTTATTTTATGGGTTTAAATGGTATTCATATATATGCAGGTTTTTTATTTGATGGTTTTGAACGTAGATGGATCTGCATATTTACATATTGATTGCAAATACACAGTTCTGCACATTATGTTTTTCCTGGTAGTAATGTAGATGGGTCTGCATATTTGCATATTGATTGCATATGTACAGTTCTGGTAGTGAATGTAAATGGAACCTGGAAGCAATAAAAAGTGGGTGTGAAATTACTATGCATATATCCAGTAACGTAGGTTGTGAAAAAGAAAAGAGGTTCATGTGTGGGTTAACTGTATAGAAAATTAATAGGCGTACACATGATTTTTGAATGAATATTGTGAAAAAAAAAATATTTAAAATAATTTTAATATTGATTAGATGATAAGTATTATTATCTAAAAGTTTGCATAAATTTAGGAAACAATTTGAATAATATTCGGTTGCCTATATTTAATTTAAAAACTTAATTTAAACAAATATTATAAATTTACATCCCTACCCTTGGTATTAAATATAAAAACAAAAACTAAAAGAAATTAATTTTGCTTGATGAAGGGTTAGGATGAGTTCTTAAGGTGTCCAATAATTGGTTAGTGTGTATTTGATTATCCCTCTATATATATATATATATATATTTACCACGTACACTACTACTTTTTTGTCAATAAACTTTTTGGGCAAAAAGTTTGATATCGGCCCACAATCGTCTGCTAATTCCATAATGTGGGGGCATACCTGACTCACGCAACGATTATGGCTATGGGGTTGCCTTGGGCTCAAACTTAGTACCAATTCGATTTTGGAATAAACTATAGGCCTTTTTTGTCAATAGACTGCAACGTGATTTTAAATCACGTTCTGATATCATTTAAGATGAGGTATATATATTTATATAGTATATATATAACTCTAGCTAGCTCTGATATCATTTAAGCATTCAAAGATTTAAAATGTTTTTTCTCAGGAATCTATCTACACTACTCCAAAGGAATATTGCCAAATTAAATGTACATCTGAAGCATGGTTCAACAGAATCCTACAATGGATAGGTACTATATACGTTAACTATTGATCTATAAGTGAATCACGTTTGATACGGGGATTGACATGCCTCTTTTAGTATAGCACCTTCAACCATACGGCTAATGTTGGAACCTGGACCACATAAATCCAAACCCTATAGAAACTATAAGTTTGTGGGGTTTCAACTCAAAACCAATTGGCTATGAGTGGAGTAGCCTAGGACCCTTATAAGCACATTACAAGTTCACTTTGTGTCCGATGTGGGACATTGCTCAACAGAAACGTTTCAATATTTCAGTATTTCCATAACCATTGACTTTTCATATATTTATATTTTCTATAAATTCATATCGTTCCATTGATTATTATGTTCTACAACCATGATGAGGTTACTTAATTAGTTTACAACCTTTTGGTGGTTTACAAATGAAAATTAAGGACTATATCATCTCTAACCATATATATATAACTAATTTATCATGTAGCTTCACCAATCATAAACATCTACGATATGAAAGTAACACATACACAAGCAAAACAACTTGTACACCACCTATGCTCAAGTGTCATAGCAAGGGGCAACGATGAATTTGCTTTTACGACCTTTGTATCAGCAATGACTAATGCGGTGCGCTTTGAGAATTTTGAGGTAATTGAGGAGCTCATTCGTGCATCTCCAAGAATAATAGACTCTATTTTAGATGCAAACGACAATGTTTTCAGCGAAGCCATTAGACGACGTCAACATCGGACGTACAATCTTCTCTACCAAATAACAAGTTACAGGATGTTGATAGCAAATCGGGTTGATGAGGAAAATAATGAGAACGTGTTACATCTTGTTGCAAAGTCGTTCGAATCGCATCTATTCACAAAGCATACGGGTGGAGCAGCTCTACAGATGCAGCATGAGCTTGAATGGTTCAAGGTGATGATCTTAGTGAAGTCACAAACCATAGCTAGCTAGGGGTAAATTGCATGAAAACAAATACTACTTTGTTTTTATTCTTATTTGGGATATTACAATCCATTTTCATGCAATTTCACCTTGTTTTAAACATTTTTTTCAATCTTTTTACCTATACTCTTTCAAGTCACATCTGGATATTGGAATGTAGTTGGTCCATATGCATATTTAATTTGCTCTTAATTAATAAATTATTCACACATCTAATTTAATTTGTGCAGGAAATTGAAAATAATCTTGTAGAACCCTCCTATAAAGAAGAAATAAACAAAGATGAGGAAACTCCTAGAATGGTTTTCACTAAGGTGCATGCAGATTTGCTCAAAGAAGGCCAAGAATGGATGAAAGACACATCAAATTCATGTACTATCGTAGCAATACTCATAGTGACAGTAGCATTTGCGGCCGCCTTCACGGTCCCAGGTGGAAATAGAAGTGATGGAGAAAACGAAGGAAAGCCCGTGTATTTAGATAACGGAGCCTTTATGCTTTTTATCATATTAGATGCCGTTGCTTTATTTACTTCAGTAACATCGGTATTGATGTTCTTAGGGATACTGACTTCACGATATGCAGAAGATGACTTCCTTTACACGTTGCCAAAGAGAATGATGCTTGGGCTTATCTCTTTGTTCTTATCGTTAGCGGCTATGATCGTAGCATTCAGTGCAACTCTTTCGGTTGTGCTTAAAGATAAAGTCAAGTGGATTGCAGCTCCTCTTATGATAATTACATGTATTCCTGTGGGTGTGTTTGTCGTGCTACAATTTCCTTTGCTCATAAGGTTAATCAAGGCCATTACATGTGGAAGCATTTTTCACAAGCATAGGGAAAGAATGTTTCATTAGGTGTAAGACAATATATATAGATATGTAGGGGCAGGTTCAAATGTGAACCACTTTTTGGTTGTGAACGTGAGGACAACCGAGAGCGCGACATATGGCGGATGTCTAAGCGTCATGTCATGTCCACGGCGGATGACTAGGCGCGATTAATGGGAGGGCACTGAATTAAAGGGGGGGACCACACTCAAAGCCGCCTTTATTGACTAGTCATCCGCCACGTGTGGCACTCTCGACTGTCCTCGCATTCACAACCAAAAAGTGGTTCACATTTGAACTTTCCTCTAGATATGTATATGTATATGTGTGTGTTTTGTAGGCAAATACTGGAATGCAAATAAGGATTTTAAGTTTGTAATTTCTTCCTAATGTTAATATTTGTTATAATATTCAAAATAATTTGCAGAAAAAGTTTGAAAGTTGTATACATAAGCTGTATTGCTCCCGTCACTATATATATAGATATAGAATTAGGTTCAAACAAGAACAAAATCAAATTGCAAGAATGAAGGAACCAACAAAATCACACGTGATTTTGTGCATGGACGCCCACTCGCGGCTCACCCACGCGCCTTGTCGGAGAGTGGGGCCTACACACGCTTTTTCCAATATTGCAGCACAAAATCACATGTGATTTCCTTGGTTCTTTTGTTCATGCAAATTGGGTTGTTCTTGTATGAACTTCCCTCTATATATATTTGAGTTGACTAATATATATATATATATATATATATATATATATATATATTTGAGTTGACTTATATAACACTTATAAGACCACAAAATAACAATGAAAGTGTACTCTAAAACATTGTGAATATACAAAAAGGTATCAAACTTTCACTATTAAATGTCGCATGTAAATCTTTAGTCTTTAGAGTTATTTATGTTTTCTTAATGCCAACCAAAACTCATGTAAATCTATAGTCTTTAGAGTTATTTATGTTTTGTTAATGCCAACCAAAACTATGTGTTTGATATTCCCTATAAATAGGTAAATATCTATTTGTGATAAATTATATGAAATATTATATTTTACTCATTCATTTGGGAAATCACAAGTGTTATCGTATGAGCCATTACAAATATTATGATGTATTATATGAAATAATATTTTGTTAATATTTTGAAAGAAAATAAGAGCTAGAAAAAGTGCATAATGTAATGCTACTTACAAACAATCGTTAAGACTTCTAAATGAATATAAAAAAAAAAAAAAAATTCAACCTCAAACTTTCTCAACGGTTAGCGATCTCATCAACTATGCTGCCAACTGGGGTAACTGTCCTAAGAAAAGAAAGATTTTTGTTGCAATCTGTTATGGGTTGTTGTAGTGTACTTGGAAGGCGAGGAACGACACGGTGTTCAATAAGATTCGAATCCCCCCGCTCAATATAGCGGATAGTGTCGTTACTTTGGTGTTTTGTTTTGTTGCTCATAGGGGTAATTTTGGTAAGATTAATTGGGCTAATTGGTTATGTTGCCCCTATGACGTTGTGTAATTTGTTTGTTTCCTTCCCAGCCTTTCCTCTTTTAGGTTGTGGCTAATAAATCCGCCAGTTCCAAAAAAGAATATAAAAATAAAACCCCAACTATAATTAATGGCTACCCATTAAATAAGGACAAGGGACAAAAAGCAAAAATTACAAGTTAACTACATGGGTGAAAAACATTCTTATAATGAGAAAGCTAACAATGTCTAAGACAATTTTTATGTATACCTTAACTAATATCATGAAGGTTAAAGTTAATGTCGTACAAATGTTTCAACCTGATCTTGTATTTTTTTTTTTCTTCAAGACATTATTTTTAAGTGAAATATATTAGAATTATTTGTTTTAATATTATTATAAATGCTTACATGATGGAGATAAAAGTCTAATAAACAAAAGCAGTACGCAAAGGTGATTAATATCAAATTCGTAAAAGATTAGTAGTGTTCATGAAGGGATTAAATTAAGAATAAAGCAGATACTACAAAAGTAGATACTTGTACTAATGTTGATGTACCAATGGTATTTTTTTTTTTTTTTTTTGTTATGTTTAGTAAACTAAGTAAGATAGTTGTTAAAGTAGTTGTTAATTGATAAGCTAATTAATAGCTAGAAAACTAGTTAAACCTATTATATTTAATAAAACCAGTTGATAAGATAATTATAATTTGTAAAACGATCGACAAAACATGTTAAAATATATCAATCAATTACAACTTTTATACCACCACTACAATTCATATCATTATATACAAACAGTATTTAGCCTTATTATTCACCAACACAAAATAAACTATAAATTATTCCAACATCATTCATCCGAATGAAAGGATGATGTGGTTTACCATAGTGGCATGTCGTGAATTGTATGCCATCTTAGATCGTTTTGGTTGGCCTAACGAAAAATCGATCCTTATATTGATATAAGAATATAGAAATAATTAGTTGATCATTGCTATTAAATTAAAATAGTTAAAGAAAAAAACATATCCTTCCAATAATATTGGAGTTAAGCAAAATTGATTTGTATCGTGATAATGTCACAAAGAAAATTAATAGACAAAAAAAAAAACCAGAGTTAATAAATGTCGGAAGAAAAATAATTTAATGAAGAATGTTATTGAACTCTTTAGGAATTAAATCATATATAGCATTAATTAGAAGAAAAAAAAACTCTTGAAGTCATCCAATAATATGGGAATTTGATTCAATTACATGTTATTCGATGTGTTACCCAACTTGATGAAACGTCGAAGTTAATTTGTAACACAAAAGTCGAATGCTTGTTAGGACTTGAATTTCTGATATTTAGAAAGTAAAATCAATGTTTTATCAACTAGGCTACCCTTATAGATTTATTAAAATATATATTTATTAAAATAAGTCATCAACTTTTTTTCTTTCTCTAACTCGTGAAACATGAAAAGAAAAAATATATACCTATGTAATATCTTTTACTTTCTTTCCAACTCAAAATATGCAAAAACACTTATTCCTATTTATTTTCTTTTCTTAACTTGTTTACAAAAATTGCATATAAAAGAATTAATAATATATGTTATGCGGATCAACGTTAAACATTGACGGACAACTATACCAAAATTTATAATTTGTATTTATATTAAGGGTTTATGACTTATTTGGGTAACCAACTATTCCATTTGTACTAATATTACCATCAAACTATTTTTTGTACTCAATATATCATTGAACTCTTTTTTTGTACTCATAATACCATTATGAGTGGTAATAGCCCATTTTTTTTCTTACATGGCATTTAAAATTATTAAAAAAATGCTTATGTGGATATGACGTGTGTTCCACGTGGATCTGACGTGTGTTTTTTACTTTTTATGAGTATTATGAGTATAAAAAGTCAATGGTATTATGAGTATAAAAAGTCAAAAAACACACATCAGATCCACGTGGAACACACGTCATAATCCACATAAGCATTTTTTTAATAATTTTAAATGTCACGTAAGAAAAAAACGGGCTATTACAACTCATAATGGTATTATGAGTACAAAAAAAAGAGTTCAATAGTATATTGAGTACAAAAAATAGTTTGATGATAATATTTGTACAAATGGAATAGTTGGTTACCCAAATAAGTCATAAACCCTTATATTAATTGTGAAGAACTTGTTGAAAATTTTGAATCGGAAAATGTTCGAATAATGGTCTTTTTTAAATATATTTTGTATGTTACATTCATTACTAAAAAAAGGGTATTACTGACGGACGAAATAGTCGGCCGTCGAAAATAAGCTTTACTGATGGTTTTCAGACGAAAACTAGCATCGATAAAAAGCTGATCGGAAAAAGCTAGCGACGGTTTTCTAAGGACATTTACCGACTACTTTCCGACGATTAAATTTACCAATGATTTTCCGATAATTTTCCAACAGTGTTACAACGACTAAGTAAAAGTTAATTAAATAAATAAAATAAAAAAGGAACATTCGGTGAACCGTTGGAAAGTCACCGGTAAATTCCGACTGCTTTTAGCAATCGGTATTGGCAGTCGGTAGTAATACATAATTTTGTAGTAGTGATTGACCTTTTAAGAAACTTTCTGTTATTTTTTGTTGGATAAAAACGAGACATCTATTTTAAAAACAATTGATCGATGTTAGAATCGAAGGGTTTAACCAATTGTTTCTAAAGGTCATTTAGAAATTTTTTCTTTTGTATTTAAAAGGTCATTTTTTCTTTTGTATTTAAAAGCTTGAAAAACTTCTCAAAAGCTTATCTAGAGAAGCTTTTACTTTCGTCAACAACATTCCATATACAACAGTAAGAAAAGGTTTTAAGAGGGTTTAAGGTAGGAAAAACTTATATTCAGTTACACTTCTCACATTTGTCAAATAATCCATTCTTTAAAAGTCATTTTTAAATACGCTTCCGAATCCTTCTCTAAAATTATCTACTCTATAACCCCTTTTCTTGTAGTGGTAGGACAAAAAGAATCTCTGGTGTCCAAGATGTCACCCTTAATCTTTATAAACCAAGTCATCAGCCTATACCTCTTTCAAAATAGTACCCTTAAGCATATGGTTAATGCTAGGATTCGGACCCCATAAATCTGGACCCAATATATATATATATATATATCCCCCCCCCCCTCCCAGCATAAGCCATTAGTCTATACCTATTTCAGTATAATGCGTGAAGGGGATTCAAACTCGAGAATTTGCTCTGATACCAAGTGTTAGGATCAAAGTTTAACCACCAGAACCAAAGGAATCCCTATGTCTAAGGTGTCACCCTTAATCTTTATAGACCAAGTCATCAGCCTCAACCTTGAAATGAATGTCGCTTCTTAGCTTATACATCTTTCACAATAGTACCCCTCAACCATACGAAAAATGTTGAAACCCGAACCCATAAATCCAAACCCAACAATCATAACCAAGACCTCGATCGACAATTACCCAATAAAAAGATTACTAAAGTAAAACCAAAAAATAGTTTAATTATTTAAATACCAACTAAAAGTAAAAGAAAATGGAACAAAACTAACTAGAAAGATAACTACACTAGACACAACCTATTAACGTAGGCATTAAGGACGCATAAGAATAGATAATAATGAAGTAAAGGATGAAAAGTACATAAAAATCAAAGCTTGCATGATAATAACCGACAAGAATAAAGAAGGATTCAAAGAAGAATAAAAAATGATTCGTTAAGTAAAAATATTCGAACAAACCGAAAATTAAGCAAAGAAGCTAAGAGGACGGAGAAGAAGATATGTGGATTCCAAAACAACCTAAAATGATGTGATAATCATAGAGAACAACTGAACAAGTAGCAATCATGGTTGAAATAGTATTTTGAATTTTATGCATCTAACTAAAACAAACAATTAAGATAGACGCATAAAATGCACTTAACGTATCCAAAGTTTTGGGACTATATATATAGGGGAGATTAATCATTTGATAACTTTAAATTTTGCTAATATTATGAATTAATAAGATAACTAATGTTATTAAAAAATTGAATATTAATGCATTCTTGTAGGAAACTCAAATTCCATATATATGTGTAAGAGCATCTCTAACAGCTATGATAAATTTTCTTTAAAATAAAATACAAAATGTTAAAAATCTCTATAAAAATTTGCATCTACTATCTCCAATAGTTATTATATTATAGCAACTTCAACATTAATTACATTATTAAAATATTTAATAAAATAATATTTCTATCTCTTTATATTTACGTTAAATGCATCTTATTGGTTAATAAAATAATCATTTCTTTCTCCATTCAAGGATTTCTCTAAATTTAGAGATTTATACAATCACTCTATTTTTTTCTATAAATAATTTTAGCATAAAGGATAACATTTATAGATGTCGGGACAACAAATATGTTAAAATTCTCATTTTTCTTATTTTAGCCTAACTGTTGAAGATGTTCTAAAATGTAGCATACACAAACAAAAACGCACAATTAAATGTGTGGTGCGTACACAAACACATTGCAAATGCAAGATAAACAACCTAAAAAAATTACCATCTTATTTTACAATGTATTCACAGGGTTCATATGGTGTTCACAAATGTTAGATTTAGTTTTTTTTTTTATATTCATAACATGTTCACAAGCTATACTAGATCTCGTAAATTTAAAATGTAATCATAATACATTTACAAACTATAATAGGTTCCTATAGCGATGTGTTCATGCACATTCAATTTGTGGGTGTACGTGTAAGTGCACAGGAAGGAACGGAGGGGAAAAAGTTAAAATTATATTAGATTTTACCTTGCAACAATTTTTTATTTAAATTAAATCTTACGGATCTCACAAGTAAGAAAGTTCTCGAAATAAAACCTTCAATGCTATTAACTTCTTTTTCTCATGAAGAACAAGAATTAAAGAAACATAGGATCTTTTTTGTTCTTTCCAACTAAACGTACAACACGTTAAACACAATTATTCTCCTTTAAGAAATAGAATCTAAAGAAATAAATTAGATAATATGAGTTAATGTTGAGAACTTATAAAAAAAAAAAAAAAAAAACCCTAATTAATTAATAGCATTTTAACTATAATAATAAGTAAATCGTATTAAAGAGTGACCACTTTATCATAATTTAAATTTATATATTGATTTTATAATAATTGACCATATATCAAAAATGGATCAACCTAGCTTTTATGAGAGTGATATAATTAAAATCACAATTAGTTAATAAAACAAATATCAAAACATGTTGATCCTTTAAGTGTATTTGAGGTCAAACCAATCTCAAGCCTCCAATATTACATCTATATAAGTAGCCAACTATCGTACGAATGTTAAATCTCAACATATATATATATAGTACATATAAGTTAATCACCTTACCAAATTAACTGATGAATAAGCTACTTCACAAAGCTGTGTATTATGACGATTGGGATTCTGTAAGAGAAATCTTTGAAGAACATCCGGAACTTCTAAGCGATTCACTGAATGACGAGAAGGAGACGCTGCTAATGTTCGCCGTGGGAACAAATCGGGCCCATCGTTTTGTCAAAAGGCTGGTGTCCGCTCTATCTGATCGTAACTTGATCGGTCAAGCACTGGCTGCGCAGAACAACCAAGGCGACACAGCGCTCCATTGCGCTGCTACGGTAAGGAACGTGACCGATTTCACTTTATTAGTGTCAAAATCTTCCGAACCAGTAGACCTAGCCTTCTGTAAGAATGTATATGCAAGAACGCCTTTGTCCGTTGCTGCGTATCAAGGAAAGAAGAACGAAATGCTTGAATTATTGTTTTCAAGGCTAGGTGTTTTAAACCCCCCGATATCGGGGATTCCTGACAAGACCTTGAGTGGTGGTGATCTCCTTGGTCCTGCCATTGAAGGCGAATTCATCGGTACACATATAATTTACAACTTCTAACTATATGTGTTATATATATATATAGCGTCAGGTCCAACGGAAAACCGAGGAACACCCTCGTAGCCCTTCGTCTAGACCGTATCCACTTGTGCATATACATACATATGCACAACTACATTATACACCTATGCATAAAAAACGAAAAATAATTTAATTTGTTGTTATGCACAAGTGCATATGGTCCAAATGAAGGACTATGATGGTGTTCCTCGGTTTTTTGTTTTTTTGTGATTTTCCCTTGAACATATATATATACATACACATACACAACCAGGTTCAAATGGAAACTCAAATTGATAGTAAACGTTAGGACAGCCAAGAGCGGCACGTGTTCTATTCGGCCCATATTCGGTCTGAATAGTCTTCTATTTTTCAGACTGAATATGTCACGTGGCGCTCTTCCAACTGCATGTCCTCAAGTTCGCAATCATATTTGAGTTTCCATTTGAACTTTCATGTGTGTGTATATATAATATATATATATATATATATATATATAGTCACCTTATTTTGCAAACTCATTAATTTGTGCAAACTTTGGAAACTCATATAAACCATTGATTAGAAGAATCAATGGACAAGATTAATTGCAAAATCCAAAATTATAATCACCAACTCCTATAATTAAGTATCACAAAAATAAAATAAATAAAATTACCAAAAATAAACAAGAAAATGGATTCTAATTGGTGGAAAACATGGTTATATATATATAACATGTTAACTAGTTGTTTCTTCTTATACAGACATAGCACTATACCTAATCAAGAAACACTCAGACATCATCCTATCCAGTCGTTTTAACATTCAACGAGCTTTGAGTAAGCTAGCTACGAGTCCTAAATTCTTTCGTAGCGGAAGCGGACTTGGGTTTTTTGGTCGTCTCATTTATTCATGTATATATATACCTCTTTATTTACTATTATTTATTTTTTTTGTAAATAAATTGCAACATGCAATTGAAATGTTAACTAGTCAAAGATTATATAAATCATTGTATTAATTTGTTTTGCTTGATTAATTGATTCCTCAAGGGCTGCCTGTGAATGAGAGTGATATCGAACCTGATGATGAGAAGACCCCAACTCAGAGATGTGCTAAAGATGAGGTATTACATACTCTAGATCTAATAGTATATATAAAGTACCAAAGATTTAAAATATATTCATAAATTTTTAGCTTTAGGTGGAGTTTGTTTACCTCTTAACATATCCATTAAGAGGCAATATCTGAATCGTTAAGAGGTGAATCATGTTTGGCAAAAAAAAAATAAAAAAAAATGAGCTGCCTCTTATATAACGGTTCCAAAACCCTCTAAATGATTTAGTATTTTGAATGTCTCTTAACCATTCAGAGTCCTGATTTCATGTTCAACAATTACCAAACCACAATATTTCATTTTGCACCATATCAAACGAGCCTGTTAATCATTCTGACCACTTAATCCAACACCAAACCATTTAGCAACTGCCAAACAGCCCCTTAAGTGTTTTTTTTTAGAAATGGCAGGGTATTAAAAAAACGAAAAAGCTAGCTAGAGACTAGCAAGGGGAACAAGAGTTTTAGTACCCGGTTGCTGTTTTATAAAGAAAAAACAATCGTATAATTTTTATTTAATCCTTTGGGAATTTCTCAGGAATCTATCTACAAAGTAACGAAGGAATTTTACCATCGTAAACGTACTTCTGAAGCATGGCCCAAGAGAATCCTACGATTCATAGGTACTATATATGTTAACTATTAATAAATTTTTCTTTGCAATTAAAATGTTTATAAAGGGAGGTTTTGAATTGAAAATTTGAGTAGTAACACTCCCATGGCCACTTATCTATATAGTATGTACATATACATACATACAAGTAACTAAGCTATTCTTTTATTTTACACATGCATGCACTTCTCATCGGAACCCAACGTGTAGATATATATATATATATATATAGAGAGAGAGAGAGAGAAAGAGAAAGAAAGAGAAAGGTTCAAATGAGAAGTGCAAAAAAATACGAAGTAGAGAACTGAAACGGTTGAGATCAGAGTTGACTAATCAAAGCCACCATTATTGTCCGATTCATGGAGGACGCGATTCCCAGAGGATCGACGCGATTCACTGAGGGTGGAGAGGATTCAAGGAGGGTGACCGCTCAAAGTCGCATTTATTTACCAAATGAGTGGGGAAAATCACTTTTCTAGTTTTGTATTTTTAGCACTTCTCATTTGAACCTAATATCATATGTGTGTATGTGTATGTGTGTGTGTGTGTGTGTGTGGTCAGGCTCGAATGAAAACTCATCTTTCATTGTGCACGTGAGGACAGCCGCGCCATGTGACATATTGAGTCTGAATAATCATGTATTATTCACACTGAATAATCATGTATTATTCACACTGAATAATACAACATTCCGTATTATTGAAACTGAATATGCCACATGGCGCACTCTCGTCTGTTCTCGCGTACACAATGAATTTTGAGTTTGCAGCCGAACTTTTGTCTATATATATATAGAGAGAGAGGCATAATCATTTATAAACCAACAAATTAAAGTTTACAAACTATGAAATTCTATGAAACATTTCTATATTTCGGTATTTTCATTGACTTTCCACATATTTCAATATTTCCTATGAATCCACATCATCCCTTGACTATTTTAATCTACGGTTATGATGAGGTTTCAGTTTACAACCATTTGTTTATTTACAAATAAAAAGGACTATATACACACATGTATCTATCATCTCTAATCATAAATAATTTATCATGTAGCTTCACCAATCAAGGATATATATGATATGAAAGTAACACATAAACAAGCCAGCCAACTTGTACACTACCTATGCTCAAGTTTCATAGCAAGTAGCCAGAAAAACTTCGTTGTGACTTCTCTTGGAAGCGTGATGTTTACAGCAGTGCAATATGAGAATCTTGAGGTAATTGAGGAGATCATTCGTGCATCTCCAGGTATAATAGACTCTGTTTTAGGTGCGAGCGGTGTTTTCGAGGAAGCCATTAGACGACGTCAATATCGGACGTACAATCTTCTCTACCAAATAACTAGCTACCGGATGTTGATTGCAAGTCGCATTAACGAGCTAACAAACGAGCACGTGTTACATATTGTCGCAAAGTCAGTCCCATCTCGTAGATTCACAAGTCATATGGGTGGAGCAGCTCTACAGATGCAGAATGAGCTTCAATGGTTCAAGGTATACTTTGTTCGGATTCTTATTTTGGATATTACGCTTGCACTGCAACAAAATTATGTTTTTATATGATGCATAAAATGTTTATGGTTACAATTAATTCTTTACCGTATTTAAGTTTATATGATCAGTTGATAAATGTCATATCTAAGAGCTTTATAAAAAGTTTATAAAAAAAATGTCTTAACAAACTTTTTAGAACATTTAAAAATAAAGTGTCATATATACATTAGATTCTTAATAGGTCACTATTTTTTTTTAAATGTCTTGTAAATTTGATGTTTTGTTGCTTGGTCCTGTAACCTTAAGACATAAATTAAGCTATCTATTAGGATACTTAGACATTGTTGTCATCCTACAAACCCGATTATCTTGTAGTGATGACGTATTCAAACATCTAATTATATATTTCCATTTTCATGCAATTGGATCTTGTTTTAAACAATTTCTGAATCTTTTTGGACTATACTCTTTCAACTCATCACATCTGCATGTTGTAATGTAGTTGCTTCGTATGCATATATTTAATTTGCTATTAATCAACAAAAATCACACATCTTAATTTGTGCAGGAAATTCAAACTAATCTTGTAGAACCCTCCTATAAATACTATGTAGACAAAGATGGGCAAACTTCTAGAATGCTTTTCAGTGACGTGCATAAAAGTTTGGTTGAAGAAGGCCGAGATTGGATGAAAGCTGCAGCAGAGTCAAGTACTGTAGTAGCAGCACTGATAGTGACAGTGGCATTTGCAGCTGCCTTCACGGTCCCAGGTGGAAATAAAAGTGAAGGAAAACCTGTGTATTTAGATAATGGGTCATTTATGCTTTTTATCATATCAGATGCTGTTGCGTTATTTTCTTCAGTTACATCTGTGTTGATGTTCCTAGGGATACTGACTTCACGATATGCAGAAGAGGACTTCCTTTACACATTGCCAACGAAAATGGCGATTGGACTTATCAATTTGTTCTTATCATTAGCAGCTATGATCGTAGCATTCAGTGCAACTCTCGCGGTTGTGCTTCAAGATAAAGTCAGGTGGATTGCAGCTCCTCTTCTGGTGATCGCATGTATTCCTGTGGGTGTGTTTGGCGTGCTACAATATCCTTTGCTCATAAAGCTAATCAAGTCCACATATGGACCAAGCATCTTTCACAAGCCGATCAAAAGAATGTTTTATTAGGTGTAAGACAATATATATATATATATATATATATTATGTGTGTGTTTTTGTGTGCAAAGATGGATGTTGGAATGCTAATAACGTTTTTAAGTTTGTAATTTAATAATTGTGATACTCAAAATAATTTTGTAGAAAAAGTTTGAAAGTTGTATTAATAAACTGTTTTGCTGCCACTACTATATAATATATATTCCGGTTAATTTATGAGGATGGGTTCGCGTGAGACCAAACATTTCCGTAAGACAACAAAATAACATTGAAACTTCGTAGAAAGACATTGTGAATGCATAAAAAATATCGAATATTCACTACTAAGAATCTTGTGAATGTTCAATCTTATATTTGTTTTATGAAAACACTAACGGGAACTTCTATTTTATAGGCTAGCAAACAAGAGAGAGAGCGGCATTATGTGTTTTTTAGAGAATCGGGTTGGAGCCTCCACATAATCGGATCTTTAACACTCCCTTTACACCTAGCCGAAATACAATTAATTAAACGATTTCCATGTTATTTATAGGTGGATTCTATTTGGACCCCTTAGGCCATCCACTGTCGACCCACTGCAACCCAATGGTTTCAACTGCCACATCAGCGCCACATCAGCTTTCCACTATATTACCTAAAACTACCCAATTCATCCACTGTCGACCCAATACCCAACCCAATCTTATACACATTTTTAAATAAAAAAAAACAAAAAAAGAAAGAGGAGAGAGATAGAGAGAAAGAAGAGAGAGAAAGTGGGTAGGGCGTCGGCTTGGGAGAACCGATGGACGCCTACCCGATGGACACCCACGGCGGTGTTCATTCCTTACCCGTCGGCTTGAGTGAATCCGAAGGGTACCCGTTGGCTTACCCGAAGGCCACAACGGATGGCCTTATAAAGGGATGAGAGTAGGTGATGTGAATGCACAGGTGGGTCCCAGTGGTGGGATCCACAGTCCACTATATTTATGTGAGTGAGGGGGGTCCAAATAGCAACCCCCTATTTATATATTTTGTCTCACCAAATAATTAATATTCTAAACATGAGAAATAATTGATGAGTTTATATAATTAAAATGAGCATGTCCATTTTCAAAACAGGAAAAGAGTATATATTTAAAATTGAAAACCTTTAACATTTAGCAACTTTTTTTCACTATTCATAAGGAATAGTGAAAAAAAGTTGCAATAAACAATAAAAACAACAAATAAATATATTTAAAGATATATATTTTTTAAAGGTGCCATCCACAAATCCACATATATTTATATTTAATTATTATAAAATTTACAATTTTTTATCTTTATAATTATGTACTTATTTATTTTATATCTTTTTGTTTTCAATATTTCATTTTACATTTTTATTATATTAATACACATAATCGTTTTTTAACTAAAATACGTTAAATAAATACGTTTTATTTTTAACAAGTTTCATCATTATAATCGTCTCTTCGACACCTTTCAAATGAGTCCAATATTGAGTATTTTTAATTTAATTTTGATTTTTTATATAACATATAATACGTAAAAATATTTTAAATATTTACAATTCATGCCATTATACGGTTTTTTTTTTTTTTTTGAAAAGCAAGAAAGGTCACTAGAGCGGGAGCTTCGGCAAAGCTATTATATGGTCTTTTAGAAATGTTTAAAGACTTAATTGTTAAAAAACGCGTCTTAATTCCGAAGACTAGATCGTTATTTATTTCAAAGACTTAACGTTATTTTATTTCAAAGACTTAATCCTAATTTTAATCGGTATAGTTAACTAGAGATATTGACCACACCAAAAGCTACATTAACCCGATCTCGATTTTATATTTTCTTATGAGATTTTCTTTTCTAAGTTAATCGCCGCTTGAGTCATAGTTTTTTTGGAAGAGGTATCCCAGACCACATTAGGCCTAGACTAATCCTCGGCAATTTTGGGCCGAAGCCCGACTACTAAAGCATGCAGCCCGGGTTCGAAGCCCCCGTACCTCCAAAATGCATCCCCCGGGGCTCGAACTCGGGTTCACCACTATGTAGTGCCCAAGCCTTACCACTAGGCTAACGCTCCTTTGGTCGTTTGAGTCATAGTTGTCCTATCAATTTATGTTACATTTCAACTGTTTTTTATTGATTTATATCGTTATATATATTGTTAAAACCCTCATCTCCCTGCAACGCGGGATCAAAAACCTAGTTTGGTATATAAATTCAACATAATAAGCGACTCCAACTCTTTATCTTTGTCAATCCTTCGCAATTTCCTTTACTAACGGAGCTAGTCTACACATAATGGACCAATTAAACATTTTGTTTACCAACAAAACAATCAAATGATTTATTAGCTATCGTTTTGTACATTTGCAAAGGATCACATTTTCGGATTTATGTATATGATTAACTAAAATGGGATTTTGTTGACAATATTCAAGTCTCGGTGTTCTTGTGGATCTGCTGCAATACGTCTCTTGAAAAGGAGGTTTAGTTGGGCCTCTTGGATTTGTAATCCCCTAAACTTGCCCGTCTAGCTAGCAGCTTGCTAGCATTTTTATGACATTAAGCTTTAAAGAAAAGAGCCATCAATATAAGTAAAAATGGAATAATCAAATAAAATTAGGTAAGGGTTATCGTTATTCCATCTTTTTCTTCCTATTAATTAATCTAAGATGGCTTTCAACTTAAACTATATTAATTCCATAAAATATTGTTAAACTGCAAATCTTTTCGCCAACTTTTATCATATTAATTGACTACATTTATTATTAGTTTGTCGTACATAAAAATATTTTTTATAGAGAAAATGTGTTAATATTAACTATTTTAAAGAATCTACAATAAGATCTAATATACACTTATTAACAAATTAAGATCAAATAATTAAGTGATCATTTAGATATTACCTCTAATTTCTAACTCTAAATAGATAGAGTTACCCAAATAAAACAAAAGCGTAGATGTCAAAATTGTGTTAATTTTGTTATTTGGGTTGTATATTTTTATCTAATGCTATATTTGTTATCATTTATTCGTATATTTGTTTTTTACAGATGGCAGCTGTAGCACGTGGGCACGGTGGTGATACTAGTGGTGATCCTCCACCAAGTGGTAATTGGCTGCCACCTTCAGGCAATTGTGGCGGTGGAGGTATTAAAAAACCTTGCAAACTTGTATTTGTTGACTTGTATTTTTAACTAAGGCTATATTGTATTTATTTGATTACTTGAATTTTTAACTTGTTTTACTTGAATTTGTAGGTTCCAAGAAAGGACGCGGGCCAGCCCGCAATGTGGAGATGAGGGCTTTGTGGAAGAAGAATGGGTACCGGCACTTGCCCATAGAGTTTGATGCCTTAGACGGTACGTGGATGCCGATTGGACCGAATGGCGACTACTTCAAGAGCTTTGTTGGGAACTTGATGAAGGATCCCCCATTGTACTACGAAAGATGGGATAAAGTACCAACCGAAGTTAGGATGCCTATATTACCGAAGATCCAGGTTTCGCTTAAACTTTTTTTATATTTAGTAAATTTGTAAAAAATAAATAGTAAACTAACTTTTTTTTATAATTTACAGACGTATTTTGACATGGAGCCTCACTTACGGGGGCCACATAGTGCCAACATCGGAGCGGGGCTTGAAAGGTTGTGTGCTGAACGTTATAGGGGCACAAAAAACAGGTTCAAAGAGAAATGGTTTCAAAAAAGGGGGGGTGATGCAATCTGAACAACTACGTCAAATTCCTCCACCCGACATGTCACTTGATGAGTGGTCTAAATACATGGACTTCTTCTGTGACGATAAGGTCGTTCACAAGTGAACAAAGAGGTTAGAGCTCAACAAGAGCATACAAGCTTGCAAGGTAGGACAAGCTTCACAGAATATCGGCATCGATTGGTAAGTCGTTTAATCTTTAAATCATAGTTTTCGCATATTCACGAAATTCTTGAAATGCTAAAGTGGTATAGGTATATATATGTGTGTAAATAGGTATATATGTGTGTAAATAGGTATATATATATATGTGTGTGTGTGTGTGTGTAAATAGGTATATATATGTGTGTAAATAGGTATATATATATGCTAAAGTGGTATAGGTATATATGTGTGTAAATAGGTATATATATGCTAAAGTGATATAGGTATATATGTGTGTAAATTCTTGATCGATATTAATTAAGTATATATTTTTTTCCATCAATTTGTTTATAGCGTGACCCGGTGACCATGGAACCACCCAGTTTGATCGACCAATATGCGCAACATCGTTCGCGCAATGGCGTTTTTACTGATGAGACTTTTGCTGAAAATCATGTAAGTAATTATTTATAATTTATGAATTTGAGATACAAAATAATCTAACACACACATATATATTTCATATTTCTGATAACAATTATTTTTGTCTTATAACTATACAGCGTCGTATGGTCTTCATGAGGGACGCTCAAGTCGGGAGCCAAAACCCGATGACCGAACGCGAAATACTGGCAAACGTGTTGGGCGAACGACTTGGGCATGTTCGTGGAGTAGGCAAAAAAGTCGGTTCTTCATCTTCATCTACAACGCAATCGACCGCCCAATCATCTCCTATGACACGCTTGTATACGCAAGCTGAGGTAGATGCCAAACTGGAGAAAATGAAGAAAAAGTTACGTTCTAGTAGTGACAAGAAGCACAAAGTTGTTTACGAGGCCTTACGTCGAGCAGGTATTCCCGTGGACGAGCCGGATGATGATGAAGAGACGTCCGATGATAGCGATGACTAGTTTTATGTTACTACTTGTTAGTTAACTTTGAACGAAAACATATATTTTGTTTTGTCGTGACACTTATTTCGTAACTATATATATATTATATGTGCGTGTTTGTATGTATGAAATGGTTTGTATATTTTTGGCCCTAAAACAACAGGTTTTTACAAAATATTGCCTGGAAATACCGGGTGGGGTGGTCGATATATAAAGCAGGGCTGCGAAATTTTTTTTACATCTTTTGCGACGGCATGTCGTCGCAAAAGACATAAATTGTCGTCCCAAAAAGTCCATATATGTCGCCCCAAAAAGCTATTTGTTGTCGCAAAAGGTAAGTATAAAATTTAGTGTTTATTTACTTGTCGTCCCAAAAGGCCATATATGTCGTCCCAAAAGGTAATAAAAGAAAAAAAAAATTTAAATACGTCGTCCCAAAAAGTCAAGGTGTCGTCGCAAAAGGTGGACACGTGGCCGTATCTTAGCTTGGTGAGTGTCGTCGCAAAAAGTCTTAGGTGTCATCCCAAAAAGGTTATTGGGACAGACCTTTTGAGACGACTTTTTTGCGACGATGTGGCGTCTCAAAAGACTTTTTGGGGCGACAAATTGCCTTTTTGGGACGATTTTTGTCGCCCAGCTATTTTTTTTTGTAGTGTCTTTCTCTATTTTGCTTTAAGAAAACCACAAATATTTAAATGATGGCCACATTCGACAATTAAAAAACCAAACCAATTAATATTTTTCACAAAATCATTACTTTCTGATTTTTTTCGCCTTGGATTCAAGTATGTTATAAAAAAGAATCAAAAACATAATAAACATTTAATTAAAAACTAAAACTTAAAAAAATGATAAAAAATTTATTTGACACCCGCACCTAGCTAGGAGAGAAATCCTATGCAAACACATCACTCTACCATAAGAAACTTGTGTCATTATTGTAATTTCAAAATATATACAGTTTCACACCCAACAAAGTAATCAAAACAAAACCGAAGACTTTTACCTACGGATTTAACTTCAGAAATTCGTCGATGAACGGGCACGCGATTCGTCTCAAAACCACCACAAAAGTTTGTAGGTAATTTGTTCGTGGGAAACTCAAATCAGACAGTTGATTGAGGGATTTCCTGGATGATCCGTTGGTTTTTTTCCTAAAAAGTTATTGGATTCTACCGAACCATGGTATTTTTTTCGGTGATCCGGCAATAATTAAACACAGAAATTTCCCCGTGTCATTTTTGTTTATAAAAGTCATTTGTTTTGTAGTAAATACAGTAACATGAAACTAGACGACCCTAAAAGTTTTTACACTACGACTGTAGATACGATGGCTCTAGCGTATGCACCATAGTGGGTCCACTCCTCGGTGACGAAAATGAGATTATGAAAGAGGGTAGGTAGATAAGTTTGAGGTCGAAGATTTCTTCTTCCAACCAACAGCCGGCTTAGTTTGAAGAAAAAACAGCAAACATCCATTTCATCCCCCATTAAACAACTATCAAATCTTGACCTTTATGTTGAACTCAAATCAACCAATCACAAGCCTCCTATTCAAAATCCAAAACCTAACTTGGATCCAATGTTAATATATAAATGCATGCATGCCAACACCATTGATCAATAGACATTAATTTCAAACAAATTCAACAAAGAAGATGAGTTCTAACAGCCATTTAATCGTTGGTCTCTCGATTCAGCAAGCTGCATTAACCAACGATTGGGATTCCGTAGAACCAATCTTCGAACAAGATCCGAAGTCGATGACCAAACGGATCACTTGCAAAGGGGAAACGCCGCTAATGATTGCGGTGGGAACCAATCGCTCGCATGATTTTGTGAAACGGTTGGTGGATCGTGTCGTTGAAGTTGGCGATGTGGATAAGCTGTTTGACACTTGTGACGTCGGTGACAACCCGCTCCATCGTGCTGCTAGGATCGGGAACACGACCGATGCTAGGGTTTTGGTGGGAGTGAACCAAGGTATGACTCTGGTTCCGAATAAGGATGGTTATCGACCGTTGAATTTGGCTGCGGCACATGGAAACAAGCGCACGCTTCGATACTTGTTGTCGGTGACTACGGACGTAGTCACCGAGGAGGACGGGAGTAGTCCATACGCAGGGGTTGCTGGTGGCGATCTCATTACCGTCATGATTCAGGCCGGATTCCTCGGTACACCTAGCTTTTTCTTAACGATTTAATTATGTTGATTGTAGTTCATATAAGAAGGTTAAATATCGTGAGAAGATAAGAAAAGAAGGTTTATACGTGAATCACTGAAAAAATGAGCCCATATGAATAATATGTAACCGGTATGAATATCAAAACGTTAGTAGCCAAGCGGTGGGTAACATCCTTGGGAAGAACAGTGGATGGAATCTCTGTCTATCCGGGTTCGATTTCATGGGGTGAACATGTGGCAATACCCTGACCATGGGTCGACTTTCGGGTCGGTCCATGGTCACAGGTCGCCGAGGATTAGTTGTGTATGGAGCCTGAATACCTCGTCGGCTTCGGGTCGAGACGTACGTGATCTTCCGTTCAAAAAAATCACATACGCTATTTTCAAAAAAAAAATCGGAGATGTTAAAAGATTCGCATATGAACCTTCAAAGATATTTAACTTTCTTATTAAATAAAAACGTGACAATTACAAAATTATCGATTAATATTATTTGATTATTGTATAATGAAGGTAATGAAAATCGAAAAATAAAATTCAAAGTTGGTTTAAGCCTTAAGGCCCAAGACCATCGGAAACAAATTCTTAAAAATAGAGATTTTGGAGATCTTTCCTTCAATGGATTCTCTAAACCATCTCCATTTGAAATTATGAGAAACAATGAAAATCTTAAGTTTAAAGATTTCTCCAAAAATTATTACTTAAGACAAAAAATGATATTTTATGCATTCTATCGATAAATTACTTGAAAATGAATGTTTAAAAGAGATAAATAATACTTTTTGAAATGCATTGAATATTTTAACAATATAAATAATTATGTAATTTCGAAGATTGAGAAAATCTTTTAGAAATGAAGGTTACTTCTTCATCTTGGAGAATTTGTTGGAGATATTTTAAGATGAAAGATTTTGCTGCCAAACGTCATACCACAACATCTTGCCCTTCGCAAACTTATCATTTCTATTGTATACCAACACCGTAATTTCTAACAAGTCAAAAGTTATTGTTGCATAGGTTGAATTTATTTTCGACCTGTTATCCTCTCTGATTGGTTTATGAATAAGCCTACTAATTATTAACTCTTGGATTTACTCCCCATCACGCATCTAGGGGTGTAAACGAGTCGAGCCGAGCTTGAGCTCGGCTCGTTTAAGTGTATAAAGCTCGAGCTTGGCTCGTTTCGAGCCTTATGTGTCAAGCTCGAGTTCGAGCTCGTCAAGAATTTAGCAAGTTCGGGCTCGGCTCGAGCTCGGCTCGTTTACCTATAAATTAATATTAATATGTATTTTTTATTTTTTAATATTTTTATTATTTAGTATTTAAATATTTAATAGTTATTGTTTAATATATATATATATATATATATTAGTTGATGCTCGTTTAGGCTCGCGAGCTTAATTGTAAAAGCTCGAGCTCGAGCTCGTTTATTAAACGAGCTCGAAATAAGGCTTGAGCTCGGCTCGGGCTCGTTTAAATCGAACTCGAGTCGAGCTTTTAACGAGTTGATCCCGAGTAGCTCACGAACAGCTCGACTCACTTACACCCCTACACGCATCTACCAAAGGCTAGCTCAACATTTTTGTAACATTGAGTTTTCATGTCTTCTTTTAAATTGCTCATTGTACAGACATAGCGATAGAAATAATCGCTCGACATCCGAATATCGCACTAGAAGAAGACAAACACAAAAGAACAGCGTTAGAAGTATTAGGTACCAAACCGGAATATTTTAGTAGCGGAAGCACGCTTGGATTATGGGGTCATCTCATTTATATATGTAAATCTCTCCGACTCTTGCTTTTCTAATGATGCTTGGATTGGTCGACATTTTAAAATGAATATTGTAATTTTAAAAGTTATATTCAAATGGTCATTTAAATATTCTTCTAAATAACATATATCAATTATTATGTTTTTGGTTGATGCAAGTTATACCTATAAACAAGAGGAGTAAACAAGTTGAACAAGTCAACTTTTCTTCGATGGCGACCAAGGTATGACACTCCCATTTTTCATTTATATATTGGAAAGTCGATAGCTAATGCGACATTTTGAATAGACGTGTCCAAAAAAGCTAGCTTGTATCTAAAAGCGTCCTATAAACCTAGTGTTGTAGTAATTTTATATATCAGTGATCAAGATGTAACATATTTTTCTTGATTATTAACATTCAACTCATTCATTTCTTCGTACCCACTTTGGCCATGTAATCAATATATGTTATTCAACGGTCTTTTGGCTATTGCCTTCTTGTTTGTGTTTTTGCTCCCAGTTTTTGCGTCATTTCTTGGTCTTTTGGGTGCTGCGTTTATGTTCGTGTATGGTTGGTTTTTTGTGGTTGTACTTTATGTTCATTAATAAACTAAAATTGCTTATTGTCGGTCCAAAAAAATATATATGTTAGTTAACCGTTGATTGCATGGATATTAAGTTCTCATGTTATATTATGGTAAAATATATCACATCAAAAGTAAATGATACCACATATATATGTTGAAAGTTGTTTATTGCTACACTAAATAGGAAATTAATTAACAAATTAAATATGAATATAAAAAGAATAATTTGGTAACCCTTTTTGACTTTCATCCTTAAACAGTTTATCATTGGATTTTGGAATGTTTTCCGATACATAGGTATGTCACACATTCAATATTACTTATATTGTTACTTTGTTTATGGTTGTTTATTATCGATGATTGCTAACTTTAGATCATCTATACTATGCATATTAATTATTGTATGTAGCTCCCCCAATCAAGAAAATCCATGATATCAAAGTAAAAAATTATCAAAGCAAGCTACTCACCGAACATATATGTAGAAAAGTTATAGAAAAAGCCGACCACGATACAACGTGGAAGATCTTAGGATCTTCGACGTATGCAGCAGTCCAACACGGAACTCTAGAGGTCGTCAAAGAGTGCATTTCAACTTATCCCGACATAATTTGGTACACGGGTACCGATGAAGAGTTTCACTTGTCTCTGGAAGCCATTACTCAACGCCAAGAACAAGTGTACAATCTTTTATCGGAATCATCTGCTCACAGGGTATACCAAACAACGTTGATCGATAATAAAGAAGAAAAGGAGAACTCATTACATAAGGCTGCAAAGTTGGCCCCGCCTCATCGACTTAATGTTGTCACTGGTGCGGCTCTGCAAATGCAACGCGAGCTTCAGTGGTACAAGGTGATTGTATATACTGAACTTATAACTAATTAAATGTTTTCCAATAGTTATTAAATGAAATTGGGCAACCTAATAGGACAAAAAAGCGCATCGTTCTATTAGTTTTTTTTTCTTTGAACGGCACTTTTGAAAGTATTGCATATATAGAAAAACCAAGGGATTGTTCAATTGGTTTTCCATATAAATAAAGCTGCAATTGTGAATTAATCTATTTGTATAGATTGAGAAATAGTTTGTTTGGGAGGGGTTTTTCATGTATGGGATGAGAAATAAGATATGAGTCAAATTAAGCTTATTAAGTTGTTGGCAATAGGTCCTAGTAGACATTTTACAAAAGTGTCATAGAAAGTAAAACACAATGATCTATTTTTCTTATCCTATTAGATTGTCCAACTTCGTCTATACAACTTTTTGGTCAAAATTAGTGCTAGTAACTCATTATAACATAAGGATACACCATTTTTGGTCCCATAAACATAAAATACCATTAAATTAATATTTAAATCCACGAGGATAATTAACGTCCTAATTCCTAAAAGATCCATTTTGTACAAAATATTTGTACCATTAAATATTTAAATCCACATGTGGTAGTATCCCCTTAACAATATTGTCATCTTTGTGCAGGAAGTCGAGAACTTCATTGACCCATTGCTTAAAAATGCTTTGAACAACAAGAAAAAATCCCCAAAAACGATTTTCATCGAAGAACATGAGGGGTTACTTAAGGACGCACAAGATTGGATGAAAGAAGCATCGGCATCATGTACCGTGGTAGCAGCACTCATCGTGACAATGGCATTTGCAGGTGCCTTCACGATCCCAGGTGGAAACAAAGACGATGGCAAACCTTTATTCATAGACAAAGCAACCTTTATGCTTTTCATCATATCAGATGCCATTGCTTTATTTTCTTCGACTACTTCAGTGTTGATGTTCTTAGGGATACTTACGACACGATTTGCACATGATGACTTCCTTTATGCATTACCAAAGAGAATGACGATTGGGCTGGTATCATTGTTCACGGCGTTAGTCACTACTATGATCGCATTCAGTGCAACTCTTGTGCTTGTGCTTGAAGATAAAGTGCCATGGATCGTTGCTCCGCTCGTTATAATTGCATGTATTCCAATCGGTTTGCTTGCTTGGATGCAATTTCCCCTTCTCATAGAACTAGTTTGGTCTACATATGGACCAAGCATTTTTCGTAAACCAAAAGCCGATACGTAGTTTCGATATATGTGTGTGGAGGGAGGGGGGAGACGAATAAATGTTGAAAAATATTGCATTTAGGGTTTGAGTTTTTGTTGGTAATTACATATGGTTTCTTATGTTTTGTTTGCTTTGTATTTGTATGTAATTTGACAGGATCAATATATCAAGAACAGAAAACTTTAATCAAAGAAGTTTGCGGAATAACACTTTGATTATATGAACAGAACAATGGATTTGAACAAACTGTATGTGTATTGATTTCAATAGCTTAATGATTACAAACTCAAGCCCCAATCTGTTTGAACAGGCTCAAATAGACGTGCAATACTTCTCTATTGCAGGGATTACAAGAACAATCTTGAGGCTCTTAATTCTAAAACAAAAGCTATGAAAACTCGTATCTAACAAAGAAAACATATCAGCTATATATACGAATTACAAGATTACAATAAGGAAACTAGATTTACAAGATAATCTCTAAAATATCTCCAAGCAGATCGTATCTTGTCCATCTCTTCAATCATCGCAATCCTTTCCTTATCTTCATCTTGTCAGCAGTGGTAAAAACAAAAGCAGTGTTAACTTTAAACCAGCAGTGGGTAACTTTGTTCAAGCAGTGGTAATCTTCAAAGGCAGTGGTAAGTTGATCTTCAGTGTTGACTCACATACTGGCAGTGGTAACCTTCAAATAAACTAGCAGTGGTAATCACTCCAAAGCCAGCAGTGTTAATCTTCAGCAGTGGTAATGCAACAGATTTAATCCTAACATAATTGCTTACCCATAACTAGCTTTTTGAAAGATGTTATTTGAAACAAAATCATGAGACAAGAAGTGTTTTCGTATTTACCTAAATCACAGGTGTTATCGCTTGAACTATTCCCAATATATATATATAGGGGTGGGTTCAAATACAAACCACTTTTTCGTTGTGAACGTGAAGACAAACGAGAGCGCGCCACGTGTCATTCTGAAATTTCAGCGACTTAGTGTTAATCATACTGAATAACACTATTATTCAGACTGAATAAAGCGTTATTCAGTATGAATAACACTAAGTCGTCGGAATTCAGAGTGACACGCGCGACTTGTAACCAAAAAGCCCGCGACTTAGTGTTATTCAGTCTAAATAACACTATTATTCAGACTGAATAACACTAAGTCGCGGGACAGGTCGCGCGCGTCAGAAATTTTTTTTGCCACGTGTCGCGCTCTCGTTTGTCCTCACGTTCACAATGAAAAAGTGGTTTGCAATTGAACTTTCACCTATATGTTATATATATATTATACGAAATAATATATTTTTTATTTTTTTGAAAGAAAATAGGAGCTAAAAAGAACACATATATAACGTCCTTGTTGATGATATTTATTTATGGCTAGCCACCTAGCCTTTAAGACGAAAAAGGAAATGAAATGCAAACCATAAAGAATATATCTATTAATCGAAGGGACGAAAAGCAAAAATAACAACCAACCACATGGATGGAAAACGTAATTCACGTATACCCTCTTTTATGTGAAATCTAACAAATTTTTTAGTAATCTGGGTGAACGATACAGTTTAGCATAACATAATTTGGATTTTTTTTTTCTATTATATTTTAATTTTTTTCTTTATTTTAAAGAAAAGCTTAACATAATTATCGAAGAAAATCTTTTTATCAGATCTAAAAGAAAAAATAAGAAAGTTGAAGGAAGATGCTTTGGGAAAAAGGGTTTTAGATTTTTCAAACGTTTTAATGTGCATTCTTATAGAGTAAAAAATAAAACTTCGTTTAATTAATTAAAAGTAGCACAAGTTGGACGAAAACTATGATATAACCACTCAAATTTGACCATCTTTGGATTAAAAATATCTTCTTTTTCTCAAATAGATTTTTCAAGTCGTCGTGTTGATTTAATTTATGATACAAATTTGAAGACACTGATAACCAAATTATTTATGTTTTATTCATAATAAACACGATGATATAATTTATTCATAATAAAAATAGATACTATTCATGTTAAAATGTATGATATCAATGATAAAAATATCATAATATTATCAATAATGAAAATACATGATTATTCATAATAAATAATCATTGTTATTCAGAATTATCATTACTAATACTTGAAATAATTGATTCTCATGTTCTCAAAATATATACGTTCTCTTTTAAACTCCCTCCCCCTCCTAACTTATGTGGGAACCTTCGTGTTTAAATATACGAATGTGACCTCCGAGCTCTAATATCTCATTGTCCCTTATGACACCTTTACATGCACTAACGTCAAGGTATTCAAGCTTTTGACACCCTTTTAAGATCGCTACTAGATCACTCCTTTCGATGATCGAGAACCGTAGATCTAACGTTTTTATGTCCGGGAGTAGGGAAGCGATGGCCAATGCTATATCTCCGTCAAGCCAAGGGACGTAAACGCATAAATGAACGAAGTTTCGACAGTTTTTACTGATATTGGTGATGGTCTTTTTCAAGCCAATTAAAGATGAAACTTGTAAACCCTCCAAATCTTTCCAATTGCAAATTGAGTTCGAGACTTCAAAGTTGATCACATAGCTCAAATGGCTTGGTAACACTAGAAGCTTTAAAGATGGACATCTACACATAAAAATGGCAAAAAAATGAGTTTTTTTTTTTTTGGTGTAATTTGGCAACAAAATGTGTTTTTTTAGTCTTTTTCGTAATGATTAAACCAACTTTTATTAACATAAATACGTTAGTTACTTGGTAAGAAGCGGCAATACAAAAATGTGTAAACTATTAAAATGAGTTAAAGTGGAATGTCCCACACTAGTACTTCAGTGCAATAATCTTACCAAAGGGGATCATATTACAGGTTTTTTTGAACCGTAGATTACACACACACCTAACAAACCTACTCTTAAAATATATTATTAAATCAACACCACTATCCACGAGGGGACTCGAACCCACAACCACAAGGGAAAGGGACACCTAATAAACACTCCAAATGCCACTAGCTCTTTGGCAGAACATTTGTCATTTGAAAAAACTCGAGCCTAGTGAGTCCAAAGCCTTGTCCTGACAGGGCCTTAGCCCGATCACCCGAATCTTTTGGGACGTGTCTGGCCCAAAAAAACCGACGTGAAATAGTCCAAAAAACTAACCTGAAAAAGCCCGATCAGACCATTTTTCAACACCACCTCATAAAGCCTCAGTCCCTTTTTTTTCCTTACTGAAACATGTTTAAAAGGTCCGGGCCCAATGGTCGGACATTTAACTAATATGTTGTTTTTATATACTTAAATCCTATTAAGAACTTTACTAATTAAGCCGGTTTTGATGTAGTATCATATGATGTTAAATGTACACTTGGATCAACAACTTACCGCTGCGCGATCCAGGTGATTTGGCCTTCTTTCAAATGCAAGCGAGGGTGAAAGACAACCTCGGTTACAAGTCCATGGCTACGCCCGATTGCAAAATGAACTAACTTTTCTAGAGAATCATCTGCATTGTTGGTACATTCATATAGTGCTACATCAAATCGTGAGTCTTTATGCAATTTTAGTATCGGGATTGAAGATTTGGAACTCCGTAAATGAGGGGATTTGGTAAAGACAAGCCGTTGCCAGCATTGGGGATAGAACGTAGCGTCGTGCCAAGATTTGCATACGAAAGGAATGGTCGCTACAAGCGATTCGATTCCCACCTTTCCCAAGATTTCAATCAAACAGTGAGCCGGAAGCTCGTTCCAATCTCTTTGTTCCATCTGCAAACAAACTCGAAATCAAGATTGAGGCTTGTTATTAGTCCACAAAATATTGTGCATCAAGCATGTTAGAGTCCCATACATCGGTAAAGAAGTAACCTAATGAGGTTCTACATATTTTCACATGGTAAAGAAGTTAAGGTTTACCACTATAGGGACTCGATATTATATACTTGTCTATTCCTAACCCCACCCACCTCCAAACCCTATAACCACCACACCATGCACGTACTACTGTGTATCCGGGATCCAAAGGCATCCGATTAATCTTTATCGATCACGGCCCAGCCCAATTAAAGATACCACTATTCACAGACACATGATCATGGACATCACCACATGCTCTCCACGGGGTTCGAACCCACGTAGTTAAGGGGATACCAATAAGTTCATAAATTTATATAAATTAGGTAATTTCAAAATCAAAGCATTAGTTGCCCCTAGGGACGGTGGATGTCATCCCTATCTACCCGGGTTCGATTCATGGGGTAAGCATGTAGCGATACCCTAACCATGGGTTGGCTTTCGCCTTTCGGGTCACTTCATGGTCGCCAAGGATTAGTCGGGTGCCCGTATGGATCTTGGGTCGACTTCGAGTCGGGACGTGTGAGTGTGTTATCTACCCTTCAAAAAAATTAAGTTCGTTCAAAATATAACCATTCTACCTGTATCTTCGAATGTATAAAATCAGTTACAAACATGTAAATTATACGTAGAAATACACAGTTAATTCATGATAAAAGTAAATAATAAAAAACAGTGTATGATTGCAAAAAAAATGGAATTAATAGAGATAACCTTATTGCAAAAAGGAAGGGGGTGTGAAGAAGCTTGAAATTGATAAGAAGAAATATACGCACATCAACAAATACCACCAGACACACACCGCCATAGAAGCTGGACCTGTATATATATGTATAGATACACTATATATATATACATATACACACGCATATATTACATTAAATGGTGGGGCCAGTTACACTCCACGTTTGACCATTAGATCATCAGAAACCATGGACCCAATTTGACCATGGGCTCACAATGGTAAAAATAAGCTAATTGGAATACAAGCCTCTATTTAACCATGTATCATAAACTTGTTTTGTTTCCGGAAGAGCTATCCCAGACCACATTGGGCCCAGACTAATCCTTGGCAATTTTAGGTCGAAGCCTGACTGCTAAAGCATGCAGCCCGGGGTCGAAGCCCCCGTACCTCCAGAATGCGTCCCCCAGGGTATCATAAACTTGTTTATAAACTAGTTTATTAAAACGTTAGTTGATATAGCATTTAAAGAGTTTTTTGTAGCTTTTTCTAGTTATATCTTTATTAATATTAGTTATTATATCCCAATATATCCTTTTTGGTCATGTTACGTACACATAAGCTGGTTTTTGTCAAACATAATTTATCCATAAGCTAGCTTATCGGCTACTAGTTAACCTATTAGTCAACAACTAGCTTATTTAGCTATCAACTAGTTTGCCAAACACAGCCTTAACCTTTTTGATACCGCAAAGAAAAATATCATTTTAATCGATACTTTTTACTATGTAGTAATTTCTCTCAGGGGTGGAACACGGTCATAATAGACTCGGCGACCGAAATATATATTTTAATGTAAGTAGTTTTTTTTATATGACGTAATATTGAATTTCAAAAAAATAATGGTTAACGTAAAACTAAAACCGAGGACAATTAAATTACTACCTGAAAAATAGTACCAAAAATTTGTTATGCTATTCGACAACTATGAATCGATAAAAGG